>NW_026507181.1:0-29653 GCF_026875155.1 Cherax quadricarinatus | reverse complement strand
CACCCACATCCCACAACACTCACAACCACATTTTTTCTCGATTTAACTAATTTCCATCAGAAAAAGGTCACAACCCAAAAACGCACACAATCCCACAACACCCACATCCCACAACACGCACAACCCACAACACACCACCAACAACAACCCACATCTTTTAACGTCCTTTTCGGTATCTCTAGTTCACAACAACCCCCACAACCCACAACACCCACAACGCGGACCCCATCACAGACCAACAAACAACAACACACTTATAACGACTTTTCGGGTATCTCTAGCTAGTTTCGAACAACAACACCACAACCCCCACAACCCCACAACCCACAATTTTTTTTCTCTCGTTTTTAACTAATTTCATCAGAAAAAGTCACATCAACAACCCACAACGTATAACCACTTTTTCGGCATCACTAGTTCGACAACAACACCCACAACCCCCCAACACACCCCACAACCCCCAACACCCCACAACCCACAATTTTTATTTTCCTCGATTTAACTAATTGTCCAATCAGATGAACAAAAGTCCACAAAAAACAACCCTCACAAACTATATAATTTTTTTTTGGTATCTCTGTTCGACTACATTCACCCCACAAGCCCTCATCACTTACCAATTTATTCACACTTTAATTCGATACAAATATTTCCCCTCTTATTACTGAATCATAAATGTAATACACATCCCTCTTTACATTACTAAAATTCTAATAAAATCCTCTCCATACCATCTCCTTGTATCCACCAAAATGTGAAAATTAATACTCACAACGAAACTAATTCTCACTACTCCAAATACTGCGACATGTTTCAACACCCTCCATTCCTTTCCATTATACATAACTTTTCATTCTTCCTATAATTTCCTTTTTAAAATATTCACACATTACCTTTTATTTTCATTAAAACTAACTCCCCATAATTCATTAAATTTCTAAGTACAACCCTCCCCATACCCCCTCTCCATCCTCCCCACCATTTCTTTACATCCACTCACGCCATCTCCCAACACACCACATTCTGAACACACACAGAAATCACATTTCACATCCACAAATGCATCTCACATCACCCCAACTCAAGTCCACTAAAATCACTGTAACCAAGATATACACAAAACTCTATGGACCACCTAACCACACACACACACACACACACACACACACACACACACACACTTCACTTTACTTTGAAACACCTTCTAATACTCCTCATACATCTTTTGAGACAACCTTTTCCCGTCTCCAATATCGACCTTTAAGAAATATTCTTCTCATCCTCAACCTTTATATCTCACTACAGAACAACCCCAAGATTACTTCGAACACTCCTCATAAATCATTTGAATACTCACATAAACATCTTGAACATTTCCAAACACTCTGAAGCACTTCCAATATATCATTTTGAATACTCGCCCAAATAAGATTTATATCCCAATCTAATTTATCTACACTTAACACATTTCATTAACAGAAATTACAAACATCATCCACCATACTACTCCCTCCGTCTCCCGACTTTACATCATTATCACAAAAACCTACTCAACACTTATGACATGAGAACATTTTACCAAAACTAACACAAACACATATCCGTTATATCCCGATATCAAAGATCACAACAATCAAGAAGACGGTTTACCGCAAATCTAATAACCCCACCACTAAGATCACACATTTTTTTTTTTTTGTACAACATTCTCTTAAAACATCATCATAAACGACGAAGATCACTAAAACATATCAATATTTTACTAAGATCACATAACATTTTGTCTTCCTCTAACTCACCCATCCACCAATTTATTAACCATTTCTCCATCACACTTACACATTTTATTAACCGAAATTATGCATCTCATCCCACCATTACTCTCACAGTGCTCATTCTCCAGACTATTACAAGATTAAGCAACAAAAAAACAACGTCATACACTTATGACAATAGACATTACCATAACAAACACACTGTAACTTTTGAACCAACTCCTAAACCACCAAAACCACCACTGAAACATCTTAAAAAAATACTCTGCCACGTCATTTAACACCTTCCCCAAAACACCATCAACAACCCGAATACTCCCAAAACAATACTGATTCTACCAAATCACCACTGAATACCTACCAGAAAAAACACTGTCAAAATCACCAGAAACTAAGTTTAACATCACCATCTTAACAACCCTTTTCAATAGAAATCCCCTCAAATCCACTATAAACCAAGACCTCCCCCCCATGGACGCATAAAAAAAAGCATGAACACAAACCTAATACTCAAACACCTAGTACAATGAATCAACATCACAACTGAAAACAATATCTTGTACACACACATACATCTAAGACAACCACCATCAACAAACGCTCATATTCACTTACCTAAAAAACCATTAATACCACAGAAAAATACTCATTTCTTATAAACATTCACACAAAAAATCACGATGTCACCATTTCCATATCAAGTTTTACCATCATCTAATCAACACTCTTCACCAAGATAACCAAAAATCTAAGATCATTCATCTCCAAACTACTATGGAACACTGAAAACACTTATTTTTTGTGTCGAATGGTAAATATACCGACAAGATGAGATTAAGACACATGTGCAACATCTGGGTACTTCTTGTAGGACGTTGTTTTCGCCATCAGGTGGCTTTATAATAGAATTCTAGGACATAACGTAAGACAGTAAAACATGTACAGAAGATTGAGGTAATCAGTCCCCTCTACCTAGGAGTAGGTGCGAAGAAGCACCATAGTCGTGGAGATTCCTGAATCTGCACGACCGTTGTTGCTCTTCGCCCCTAACTCCTAGTTTGAGGGACTGATACCTATCTTCATACATAGTTCATACTGTCTTCAAATTATGTCCTAGAATTGTATGATAAAGCCACTGGATGGCGAACCGTCTACAATAAAGAATACCCAGATGTTGCACATGTGACTTATTTATTTAGATACATTCGGCACAAAAAATAAGACCATACACAAAAATACCACGACACTTACCAACCATCATCTATAACATAACATGAAGGCTCTATAACATATCTTCACACCAAAAAAAAAAAATACACAGACAACCCACAACTTATACATTTCCAATCGCAAATTTTAAAGACAATGAGACATACAACAATAAATCTAAGACATTCACCTCCACTAAGACTACACATCATAACTAAGAACATGCACCAAAACCATAATTTGACATATTAACAATAAATATAAGACATAAGCACAAAAAAAATTTACTATGTCATGAATACAATTACCAGAACTAGTCACACACCTCAAACTTATACAACAAAATCAATTTAACTAAGTATTCATGTTAACTTATTCATCAACAAAAATATTAATCTATTTACCCACCAAAATTAATGTTATAATCATCAAAACAAATAATTTGTTTTACACATTTTTTTCTCAAACTGAATATTCATACCACATTTATCATTTCTCCTCACTATGTTACATAAATCACATTTCTCACACCTCATCATCCCTAAAACATAATTTCTTTTCATCCGTATATATCACCAAGAGATGTTTTAACCCCGACGTCCCATCACGACGTAGAGCCAACAACCATCACCACATCTCTTCCTTTCCGACACCACTACTACACTCTGGCAGCTACGTCCGGGAATGGGTGTCGGGGTTAAAACATCTCATTGGTGATATACGGATGAAACAGAAATTAATGTTTTTAGGGATGATGAGGGTGAGAAATGTGATATGTAACATTGAGTTAGAAATGATAGTAAATGTGGTACTGAATATTCAGTTTGAGAAAAAAAATGTATAAAACAATTTTATGTTTTGATGTATTATAACATAAATTTCAGGTGGGTAAATTGTATATAATATTCTTTTGTTGAGAAAGTTTAACATGAACTTAGTAAAGTGATTGTGTCTTAGTTGGAGGTGAGTGACTTAGTTCTGGTAATGTCTCTGACATAGTAAATTTTTTTTTGTGCCTTATGCTAATATTTATTGTCAATATGGTCTATTATAGTTTTTGGTGCATGTCCTTAGTTATGATGTGTATGTCTAGTTGGAGGTGAATGTCCTTAGATTTAATTGTGTATGTCCGCATGTCTAAATTTGCGATTGAAATGTATAATTGTGGGTGTCTGTGTATTATTTTTAATTTTGGTGGTGAAGATATGTTTATAGTGCTCAAGTTATGTTTAGAAGATGGTGGAAGTGTCGTGTATTTTTGTGAATGTCTTATTTTGTGGCGAATGTTTTAAAAAAATATTGTTTTCTTGTTCATAGTAGTTTTTGAGAAGCATACTTAAGATTTTTGGTGACTTGGTGATAGTGTTGATGATGATGGAAAACATGATATGGAAAATGGTGATCGTGATTTTTGTTGTGATTTGTGATAAAAAAAATGAGTGGATTTCTTGTGATTCTTTAGTGTGGGGTCATAAAATCTGGTAATCGTCTTGGTTATAGTGTTCTTAGGATATTGTGGTACAACAGTTGAAACAAGGTGGGTTGGTGTGATGTGACCACAAGTAAGCACAGATGGGAGTGTGACGTCACTGAGGTGACCCTCGGCCTGTCTGTGGGTGTGACAGCGTGTGTTGTGGTAGTGAGGTGAGTGGCGCTTAGATATTGACAAATATGATTTTTGTGTGAATGTTTGGACAAGAAATGAGTGTTTTCTGTGGTATTAGTGGTTTTGAGGTAAGTGAATATGAGCTTCGTTGATGGGTTGGTGCTCTTAATTTATGTTGTGACAAGATATGTTTTTCTTATGATGGTGATCATGTAACAAGGTGGTTTGTGTTTTACCCTGGAGAGAGTTTGTAATTAGGTTTGTGTTCATGTTTTTTTTTTATGCGTCCATGGGGAGGGAGTTCTTAGTTATAAGTGATTGAGGGGATTTCTAGAGAAAGGGTGGGGGTTAGATGGTGATGTTAAACTTAGTTTCTTGTGATTTTGGACGGTGTTTTGGTAGTATTCAGTGGTGATTTTGGAGTAATCAGTATTGTTTTGGGAGTATTCGGAGGTTTTTGATCTGTGTTGGAAGGTGTTCAAATGATTTGGGTTTTGCAGAGTATTTTTTGAAGATGCTCAGTGGTGTTTTATGGGTGATGTTTAGAGTTGGTTCAAAGTTATCTGTGTGTTAGTTCTGGTAATGTCTCATGTCATAAGTGTTTATGAGTTAGTTTTTTTTTGTGCTAATCTTGTAAGTCTGGAGAATGCGGGGGAGGTAGTTTTGGTGATGAGATTAATTTCGGTTAATGAAATGTGTAGAGTGTGAATGAGAATGTAAATTTGGTGGGTGGGATTAGAGAAACAAAATGTTATGGTGATCTCTTGGTTAAAAGTATAGATAGTTTTAGTGGATCTTCCGTTTGATGACGTTTTAAGAGAGTGTAACAAAAAAAAATGTGTGATCTTAGTGTGGGGTTTAAAGAATTGGTAAATACGTCTTGATTGTGGTGATCTTAGATATTGGAGATATAACAGATTATGTGTTTGTGTTAGTTTTGTAAAATGTCTCATGTCATAAGTAGTGTCTGAGTTAGTTTTTGTGATAAACGATGTAAAGTCTGGAGCCTGAGGGAGTAGTATGGTGGATGTGTTGTAATTTTCAGTTAATGAAATGGTGTAAGTGTAGATAAATAGAGATGATAAATCTAATTTGAGGAGGTATTCAAAATGATATTTTGGAAGTCTTCAGGGTTGTTTGGGAAATGTTCCAAAGGTGTTTATGTGAGGTATTCCAATGATTTATGAGAGTGTTCGAACGTAATCTTGGGTTTGTTCTGTAAGTGAGATGAGATATAGTTGTGGATGAGAGAATATTTCTTAAAGAGATATTGAAAAAGGTTTCTCAAATGATTGTAAAGAGAGTATTTTGAAGGTTGTTACAAAGTAAAGTGACGGTGTGTTTGTATTTTGTGAACTACAACCTTATTTGTACTCACCTATTTGTGGTTGCAGGGGACCCGAAAGTTCCTAGCTCCTGGCCCCGCCTCTTCACCGTGGTTTGCTACTAGACCCTCTCTCTCCCCCCGCTCCATGACTTATCAAACCTAGACTTAAAACTGTGTATGGTTCCTGCCTCCACTACGTCATTTTTCTTCAAGCTATAGTCCACTTGCCTTAACAACTCCTAATGACTGAAGAAATTACTTCTACTATCTCTCTGACTCATTTGTGTCTTCAACTTCCAATGTGGCCTCTTGTTTCTGTTGCCCCTCCCTGGAACATCCTTCCACTTGTCCCACCCTTGTCTATCCAAGCAGTATTATGATGTCGTTATCATGTCTCCCCTGACCCCCTGTCCTCCATGGTCGTCAGGAAGGCCGATTTCCCGTTAATCTTTCTTCTAGGACTGTCCCCTTAGCTCTGGCAACAGAAGTATATTGTAACTCAATTGACTGGAAAATAAAAATCTTGGTGTGTTTAGTGCTGAGGCAAATGAAAGATTTCAGCGGATATCAGTACAATGGAGGTATGCTAGCAGGGGCGTTTCATCACTCCCAGCATGTGGGATTACTGCGTTTGCTTCTTCAGAGACACCAAAGTTAGTCCATAAGCTGCAAAGCCAATATTTAAAAGAAAACATTTTAAAATATTTATGCTGTTTCATTAAGAATAAGTTGATGAAATATCCTTGAATCATTCTTTTAGCAGTTACTTGTAATAGCATAAGTTTTTTAATGACTCATTATATTGTCTGTACTGTAAATTTATAAGGAAGAATTAGGGTAGCGCAGTGGAGGACACGGCGATTGACTGAGGAAAACAAGAGGAATTCGTAGCAGTCCTCCTTTCCGATTCCTCAGTCAAGCAGGGAAACTGGACAGTGGCGGACACATGGAACGAAGGTTGACGATCAAGAAAGACGAATGAAAAGGTAGAAACGATGAAGGAAGAAAGACTGCTGTGGAAACCTGTTGTGGAATGCAGTCTCTGTGCTAACCCTGACGAAATGTGAGTCACTACTGGAAACGTGACGGCGAACGACACCAATGGAAGGTAAGAATATTTTGTTGTTGGGGAGATAGCCAGGATAGGTACATGGGGATAGGGCTTTCTGCTTGAAAGGACAGGAGTAGGGGACAGAGTGATGGAGGGATTTTGTTAGCCAGCTTGACAACATCATGAGAGGTACTGGGATCAATGCCTATTATCTGCCTCAGTGCTGGAGGCAATTAAGTAGGCAAGCGTAGAAGTGTGATTTAGTTAAAAGGTTCTGGACAGCAAAAGACATAATTAGAAAAAGGGGGGGTCCCTGTTAATGTGGCATTTTATGGCCAAGAAGGGGCGATTGGAAATGAATTGTTGTCCAGAGCAATTGGTATTAAATTGTTGGCTGGATAAACCTGTAAGGATAATACAATACCATTCATTGACAACTGGGAAACAACTTCTATGGCCGAAATGACGTGTATGGCCCAGGGATGGGTACACTTATCCAGGGCAGGTGTGGATTTTCTTGCTATCCATTCAATTGAGGGGGTTTGTTAGGACTTAAACTAGGATTAGTTAGAGGTGTGGTTTTAGAAAGATAAATAATGAGCATAGATATTTGACTGATGCTCTGATATTAAGAATTTAATAGTAACTGTCATGGAGTAATTCTGTGTAATGATAATTTCAAATTGTGTAAAAACAAAGATGAATTGGAAAAAATGTGCAGAAGAAAAAACATATGATGGTGATTTTATGCTAACAGTCGAAGTGCAAAGAAATAAGATTAATGAACTACGTTTGGTACATGTGCTGGGAACTTTTGATGTCATTGCATTAACTGAAACCTGGTATGATTAAAGAGTACGGGATATGATTGCTGAGTGTAATGTAGTCAAGGGTTTTAAGTTGGTTCCATGTGGATAGATGTAATGGGAAAGGGGGGAGGGAGTTTGCATTATATTTTCATAGAAAAAATTAACTGTATGCATAAAAACAGGTATAAATAATAAGATGGAAGAGTAACAGAATCTGTTTGGGTAAGTTTTGTAGAAGGTCAAGAAAAACTGATTCTAGTGTAATATACCGACCCTCCAGGCTTGTGATCACGATAGGAGGGAGACTTCTTTGGGGACAAATGTTAGGTTTTCTAGACACAATAACAGTGATAGTAGGGGGATTTTAACTTAAGTCAAATTGACGAATATCAGACCGATCATCTAAGAGTCCATGATGACTCTATGGAAACAGTTCAGGGACTGTTTTCTGAGCAAGTGTGTAACAGAGCGCTACCAGGGGTAATAATTTGCAAGACCTAGTCTTGTCACATAAGGAACACTCGTAAATAATCTGGAACACTGAAGACTTGGCGCAAAGTGATCGCACAAATCCATCACTTTTAGCATTAACTGGGAATGCAAGAATTATGATAAACGGTAAAATCCCTTATTTTCGTTCATGCCGATTATAATGGACTAGGGGGAGCACCTGTCAAATCTCCGATTGGGGTTATCTAGCTAATGATTTTATTGACGATAATCATACTTATGATTTATGAAAGGATTTGCTTTGATGAGATATTTGTCTTAATGTACAACCGTGCTCAGAGTAATACATTCCCCAGAGAGAAATTAGGTCTAATAAAAACGATCCCAAATGGAATTAACAAGAGGCTAAGCATCTATTAGGGAGAAAGGGGAATTTATAGGCGCATCTGAAAGAGGGGACCTACTTCGAATATGGATGTAACCACTATGACCCCACCTCCTGCTTCACCTCACCTCACTACAGTATATAAGCCACGTCTACGGCCCTATCTGTACATTTTACAAGATTGATGACTGAAACACCTCGACCTCCAGGCTGAGGACTGAATACCCACGAATCCTCCCCCTCCTTACGCCTTTCTACTTTGTATTGGACTGAAGAAGCCACTGTTGGGCGAAACGTTCCTGAATAAAGATTCCCATAGTTGCATAAGTGTCTTCAATCTTCATCTTAGAAGTACTCTGGTTTTCCTAAGAGTTGTGGATGCGTGGAACAATCTTCCATAGGGTGGATAGAGGCTAGGGGCCTTGTGTAGCTTAAGAAAGAGATTGGACAAATATACGAGTTGGAGGGGCTGGTTTATTGGTGTCATTGGGTACGGTAGCTTTGGGTAAGGTCCGTTTTGATAAGGAACTGCCTTGCATGGGCCAGTACGCGCCTTCTGCATAAGTGTTCCTCTCCCTTTGGGATTATGTTTCTTATTGTATTTACCAAAAAAAAAAATCCTGAAATTATTTTTTTCTCACAATAACCAAATATCTTAACGTTTCTAGAATTCAATCAATAATTTTACATAAGAACACAATACATCCAACATTTTTTTTGTTGTTATAAATATATTTGAAGTATTATTCCCCTTTGTCATTACAGAATGCAGGTAAGGCGGCACAGATATACCTACTCACCAGTTACAACAGGTTAGGTCTTCAACCTCCCCCTGCTTGTGAATGGCCACTTAATCACACGGTGGTCCTTCACAGCATAACAGTAGGTCTTCAAACTTTCCCTGCTTGTGAGAGCGGGCACCTTACTCAAGTAGTCAGCAGGTAGATCTTTACCTCCCCCCTTCTGCTTGTGAAGCGGCAGACTCACTGGGTCTTCCCGGGGAGTCCATTTACTTCGCATTGGTTTTAGTAACAAGGTTCCCAAACTCTGATGTGTACTTTCATCTACTCTACCTCGTCTCCTTTCACACATCGGGACATTAAACTTATTTTGCTCTTTGAAAAGAAGGATCATCTGACATTCTACCAGGACCTTCACCCGTTCCTTTCATTCAATTTGGTATCCTCGTTTTTTTATTTAAGCTTTTTTTTTTTTTTTTGAGTTCTTTTATATATCGTTTCATATTTAGGAGTTTCAACTTATCGCCACGTTATTTCGTCTTTCTCACAATTTTCCGTGTCTTTTCCGAAGTGGTTATTTCATCTTTGGGTACGGGAAATGAAGATAAGAAATTGTGTAAAGGTAAAAGGACACAAGTGCAACTAATGTGACTTTATTGTGGCAACGTTTCGCTCTCCAGGAGCTTTCTCAAAGCTGATAAAGCTCCTGGAGAGCGAAACCGTTGGCACAATAAATGTCACATTAGTTGCACTTGTGTCCTTTTACTGTACTTATTGTCGGTAATACTACCACCTTTAATACAATAAAAAATTGTACCGATGTTTGTATTTTGTCCACTGTGAGGAAAGAAACAGTAGATGCCTCAGAATCGTGACTTAGGGTACTACTAACTTTTTTTACTTGCTATTGCTGGATTTTGATTGTTTTACACTAAAACCTGTGTTATATCTACGGCATACAATACCGACAAGTTGAATGAATTAGATATTTGATGCAACATGTAGTAACTACTTTGTAGATGTTTCGTTCGCTCATCCAGTCGCTGTACCGATACAATTACAAGGGACATAATCTGAAGGCTAGAAATCTCAGACTACGGTATTCATCACCTGCTTCTAGTCTGCCTAAGGGACTGATTACTTCGTCTTCCACTTTCTTCCGTATATATTTCTAACAGTCTTCAGATTATATCCATATTTTGATAACCACTGATGGAGCGAAACGTCTACGCAATGAAGATTCCCAGATGTTTGCACGTGTCTAATTCAACACCACCAACTTCCCGTGTTCATATACCAGAAAGTAGAATATCCATTTTGCCTGCTTATCCCATTATTCCCATCACCCTCATTTTGCTTATAGTCGCCTCAAATCGATGTGTCAGAATACTCTTGCGAAATCGTGTGCAGTTTTTAAATTTTGTTACCGTGTCTCTGTAATTCTCGTCTAGTGGCTAGTAATAGTGACAAGCATGATCTCGCTCTAAATCTACACTGGCTTGTGTTTGCACAAGCTTCTGCTCTCCCCACAGAAGGAGTCGACATTTATATGAATTTTTTAAAAGTAATCAATTTTTATTTTGCAATAATGTACGGTTTACCTATTTCCACTACTTTATTTACAGGATAATTACATTATTAACTCTAGTTTTGAAATTGCCGTAAATAATTGACCCAAAGCTGGTGAACAGCTCCTGGACCTGTTTTCGGCATCGTCGATTTAACCTGATTACCACCAATTTCCAGGAGCTGTAAAACCCTAACGGGTTTAGCGATTCACCCCTGAACGTAATAATAATGGGGATTTCGGAGTTTTCACATGGTGGGTATACCCATGGATTTATCCTACTGGAAAGGGTTTCGGGGGTCAACCGCCCCCCCGCGAGCTCGGTCCTGAGACCAGCCTCGTGGTGGGATCAGGGTCTGATCAATCAGGCTGTTTACTGCTGGCCACACCGCAACTGGCGTACGAATCACAGCCCGATGTGTCACGTACTGACTAAAGGTGCCTGTCCAGGGCCTTCTTGAAGACAGCCAGGGGTCTATTGATAGATCTCCCTTATGGTGTGCTGGGAGGCAGTTGAACAGTCTTGGCCCCTGACACTTACTGTGTTGTCTCTGTTGTGCTCTGTGGGCGCCCCTGCTTTTTCATAGTGGGGGAGATGTGGCAATACTCCTGCCGAGCTCTTTTGCTATCATAGGGAAGCGATTTCGTGTGCAAGTTGGCACAAATCCCTCTAGGTATTTTCCAAGTGTATAATCATCTTCTCTCGCCTGCATTCCAGGGTTATTAGCGGGGGGGGGAGGGGGAAAGCAAGGGACCGTCAACCGTTCCCCAGTAATTTAGTGCCTTTATCGTACTTGTGGCCGTTAATAAGTTCTTTGTACCCTCTCTCCATAGCAGGGCAATTTTAGCCTGCCTTTGAAGGAGCAGTTAAGTCTACAGCATATTCCAGCCTAAATAGAACAAGTGACCTGAATGATGTCATTCATGGCTTGGCCTCCTCCCTAGTTTTGGAAGTTCTCATTATCCATCCTGTCATTTTCTAGCAGATGTGATTGATACATGTTATGGTCCTGGAAGGTGAGATCCTCCGACATAATCCACTCCCAGGTCTTTGGACGTGTGTTTCGCTCTATTTGTGGCCAGAATTTGTTTTGTACTCTGATGTAAGATGTTAATTTCCTCTGTTTTACCATATCTCTGAGTAATTGAAATTTCTCATCGTTGAACTTCAAATTGTTTTTCTGCAAGCCCACTGAAAATATTTGGTTTGATGTCCCCTGGAGCCTTGCAGTGTCTGCAATGAAGACACTGTCATGCCGATTCGGTGTCACTGCAAAGGAAGACACGGTGCTTCGTGGCGTTATTATCATAAATTTACAATTACAATTCACAAGACGATTTAATGGCTCAAATTATTATACACATTAGAGATCACTCCATTAGATCTGAGACCGATGAAGTGATGATAAACCAAGGGTAAATTTCCCCGGGACACAGTCCAGGACGACGCGCCAGTCACCAACGGTCCCCTACCCTTATTCACTTCATTTTAACACTCTAATTACCGTGGTCCCCCGTAAAATCACGATCCCTCACTCTCCAACCAGAACAGTTACGACACTACCTATAACGAAATGAGGCCTATATTAATCCTTAGGCCGCCGTGAACCAATTTTCGTGGTTCCATGCTTTCCCCGCTTCCTCCATCCACCTTCAAACAAAACCCGCCACTCTCCCTGCCATCCGCCTTGCGCAAAGGGAATTCCTTGTTCTACTCTATTTTTCAAATAATTTTTTGGGGAAATCATCTCGGCACATAAACACCTATTAGCCGCTAATAGTTTCAGGAAAATTAAAATTTTCCACAAAAATCTGGGCAGCATCCCACCCCCGTGGGTGATTAAACATGCACTAACCTGGTTAAAGATTAGCATACGACCCCTGCCCTTCCTGACTGAGTATTGTATGCTGGGCAAATTGTGGTTTCCCCAATAATTTACCTGTTTGACCGATATATGAGAGAGGACACTGAGTACATGGGACCTTGTGAACCCCACCAACGTGGAAGGGTGTGTTTTTTAATCAGCCTTGTTTCCACTGTCCCTGTTTTTTTAAAAGCCAAGTTTTAAAATATCGTCTTGTAAAGTAAATAGGACACAAGTGCAACTAGTGTGACATTTTAAACTGTGGCAACGTTTTCGCATCTCCAGAAGCTTTTATTAAGCCATACAAACAATACATGACACAGAGTATATATACTCAGAGTGAGGTGCAATACTAGTGGAAGTAGTGTGTCACATTAGTGGGCACTTGTGCATTTTAAACTTTACATATACTGTCGGTAATTCTCCAACTTTTATTACAAATATTGATATCTTTTTTTTTAATGCCCCCGCAGGTAAGGCCAGATTCCTCATTGTAATGGAAAAACTAGTGACATTTTTTCTGGCCCATCACTCCTTAGGCCAGTCCTGCAGAAAGTCTTTTTTGCTGACATTAGTGTCTTGTCCGACAAAATACCTTAACGTATCATTAGTTTTGTGGCTATGTTGAATATCTTGCTGAAGTCGTCGTCTTGGTACTCTGGAACTGCAGATGCGCAAATGCTCCTCAGAATGTTGTGAGAAAACATTTCCTTTTTTATCCTGGTTTCGGGTGGGAATAGTAGTGAATGTATGACGACACATTGGTGGACTTTCTCTAAAACTGTGAATCTGAATTTTCTATCAACCCGATGGATTAAAACATCTAGAACGGCAAAGTGTTATTTAATCATGTTCCTGCGGGTGAACTATGCCCATTGAGGTCTGGGAAGAAACTCATCATGTTGTGATCTTCTCTTGGCCATAGGCAAAGAACAATCATCAACGTATCTGAACCAACTGCTTTATCTGGGAGAATGATTTTAAGAAGTCTGGTCTCAAAGAATTCCGTATATAGGTTGCTGAGTAAGGGGTTAAGGGGATTTTTCAATTGCCATCCTTGTTTTTGGAGCATAGAATTCCTTCAAAACGCGAATTTGCGATTGATAAACAAAAGTTTTTATCAATTCAGTTATTTTTTTTCCTTTTGGGAAGGGCTTGGGAAGTTTTCTAGGTCCTCTTTCGAGTTACGAAAGCAAGTCAGGTACAGGGACTTTGGTGACACAGCTGTGACATCAGTAGTGATGATTTCTAACCAGAGCGTCTCTTCTACAGAGCGGACTCTTCTACAGAGCGGTTTTTTTCCCCTCCTCATTTCAGCGGCCTCCCACCCGTACGGTCTCCTCTGAGCGGACCTCCTTTCACACCTTTAGCTAAGAATGAACCGTTAACCCCACCTAGGACCCCACCCACGACCCCACCAACGACACCACCCAAGACATCCCCACCAACGACCCCACCCACGACCTACCAACGACCCCACCCACGACCCCCCCCACCAACGGCCCCACCCACGAACCCCACCCCCACGACCCCCCACCCACCGCGCCCGCATCCTCGCGCCGCCCGCGACCCCCACCGCGCTCCCCGGCCCTCCCGCCAGCCCTCGCCTTCTGGTCTGCAGCTGGCGTCACCTTCATTGCAGCATCGTCCCTGGATTCACCCACGCTCCCACGAATTTTTTTTCATTTTTGTTTTTTTTCCGATGTTTTTTTAATTTTTTTTTAATTTTCATTTTCTTGTGCTCTCCATCTCCCTCTGAGCAAACTTTTTGAGGTTTCCCCTCCCACTTTTCATCACCCCCATCCCCAATTTTTTTTTTTTCGAATTTCATTTTCCTTATGAACTCCTCGGATCAAATTTTTTTGGGGTTTCCCCTCCCACTTTCAAACCCTCATTCCCAATTTTTATTTTTTTTTAATTTCATTTCCTTAGGAATCTCCCCTCGGTTCAAGTTTTTTTGATTCCCCCCTCTGGGGTAAGCATTCAAAATGGACTCCTCCCACATGCATCCCAAATTTCCCTGCTCCATCTCTCTCCGCGATCGAGATTTTTCCATCGATATCAATAATACAAAGATTTCCTCCCACAATCCACTTCACCCCCAAATATTCCTGCTCAACTTTCCTTGGGATCAAGTTTTTCCCCCTCGAATAATGCAAAGACTTTCCACGTCCTCGAATCAAGTTTTTTTTGATTCCCCCCCCTCTGGGCGTAAGCATTCAAAATGGACTCTCCACTTGCATCCCAAAGTATTTCTCCTCCATCTCCTTAGATCAAGTTTTTTCCCCTCGATAATACAAAGACTAGTCCAATTTCCTCAGATCAAATATTTCTCGAAATCAAAGTCTCCCATCTCCTTGGATCAAATTTTTCTCGGAAATCAATAATACCAAGACTCCATCCCTTGGATCAAGTTTTTTGGATTCCCCCCCCCCCTCTGGGGTAAGCATTCAAATGAACTCCTCTCTATGGGCATGGTACTTCTCTTAACTACAGGTCTAAAAGTGGACGTATCACCCTACCTGTGTTTTACTCGGCGGTCAGTGACACACGTGATGACCTCACACATAAGGCCTGAATCTTGTCGACTTCCCCTATGTCTATGACGTCAACGTGATAATCCCCACACACACAAGCTGAATCTTGTCGACTTCCCCCTATGTCAGTGACGTCACTTGATAACCCCACACACACAAGCTGAATCTTGTCGACTTCCCCCTATGTCAGAGTGACGTCACTGATAACCCCACACACACAGGCTGAAATCTTGTCGACTTTCCCCCTACACAATTTTCACTCTAACCCAGATAACCCAAATAATTTATCACATTTTTTTTTCGGTTAATACCACAACAATCCACAATTTCTTTACAAAATACAACACAAATCCTCTAGACATTTTTCTCGTTTTAAACTATTTTCACATCAGAAAAAGTCACCACAACACTTACAACTTAGTAACCACTTTTTCGAATAAATTCACTAGTCACAATTTTACATATTACGAAGTTAATACGCACACACACTCACACACACACATCACACACACACACACACACACGCACACACAAAAACAGCACCACTCACACACACAAACACACACACACACACACACACCCTCACTTTACTTTGAACACCTTCAAAAACACACTTTAATAGTCTCAAACACCATTTTGAGTACTCACAATGACACCAACTGAAATACTACTAAAACACTTTTTCCTCGTTTTTAACTAATTATCATAAAAAAAGTCACAACAACAACCCACAACCTATAATCAATTTATCAGCAACTCTAGTTCGTCACAACACCCAAACAACCCACAACAACCACAACCCACAACATCCACAACCCACAACACCCACACCCCAGCATCACCCACAACAACAACAACAAACCACTAAAAACAACTTTTCGGTAACCTCTAGTTTCGACAAACAACAACCCACAACCCACAAACACCCACATCCCACAACACTCACACCCACATCACACCGCCTACACTCACAACACCCCACGACCAACCAACCCACTTATAACCATCTTTTCCGGTATCTCTAGTTTTCGAACAACAACACTCCACAACCCACAGACCAGAACACCCACATCCCACAACACTCACAACCACATTTTTTCTCGATTTAACTAATTTCCATCAGAAAAAGGTCACAACCCAAAAACGCACACAATCCCACAACACCCACATCCCACAACACGCACAACCCACAACACACCACCAACAACAACCCACATCTTTTAACGTCCTTTTCGGTATCTCTAGTTCACAACAACCCCCACAACCCACAACACCCACAACGCGGACCCCATCACAGACCAACAAACAACAACACACTTATAACGACTTTTCGGGTATCTCTAGCTAGTTTCGAACAACAACACCACAACCCCCACAACCCCACAACCCACAATTTTTTTTCTCTCGTTTTTAACTAATTTCATCAGAAAAAGTCACATCAACAACCCACAACGTATAACCACTTTTTCGGCATCACTAGTTCGACAACAACACCCACAACCCCCCAACACACCCCACAACCCCCAACACCCCACAACCCACAATTTTTATTTTCCTCGATTTAACTAATTGTCCAATCAGATGAACAAAAGTCCACAAAAAACAACCCTCACAAACTATATAATTTTTTTTTGGTATCTCTGTTCGACTACATTCACCCCACAAGCCCTCATCACTTACCAATTTATTCACACTTTAATTCGATACAAATATTTCCCCTCTTATTACTGAATCATAAATGTAATACACATCCCTCTTTACATTACTAAAATTCTAATAAAATCCTCTCCATACCATCTCCTTGTATCCACCAAAATGTGAAAATTAATACTCACAACGAAACTAATTCTCACTACTCCAAATACTGCGACATGTTTCAACACCCTCCATTCCTTTCCATTATACATAACTTTTCATTCTTCCTATAATTTCCTTTTTAAAATATTCACACATTACCTTTTATTTTCATTAAAACTAACTCCCCATAATTCATTAAATTTCTAAGTACAACCCTCCCCATACCCCCTCTCCATCCTCCCCACCATTTCTTTACATCCACTCACGCCATCTCCCAACACACCACATTCTGAACACACACAGAAATCACATTTCACATCCACAAATGCATCTCACATCACCCCAACTCAAGTCCACTAAAATCACTGTAACCAAGATATACACAAAACTCTATGGACCACCTAACCACACACACACACACACACACACACACACACACACACACACTTCACTTTACTTTGAAACACCTTCTAATACTCCTCATACATCTTTTGAGACAACCTTTTCCCGTCTCCAATATCGACCTTTAAGAAATATTCTTCTCATCCTCAACCTTTATATCTCACTACAGAACAACCCCAAGATTACTTCGAACACTCCTCATAAATCATTTGAATACTCACATAAACATCTTGAACATTTCCAAACACTCTGAAGCACTTCCAATATATCATTTTGAATACTCGCCCAAATAAGATTTATATCCCAATCTAATTTATCTACACTTAACACATTTCATTAACAGAAATTACAAACATCATCCACCATACTACTCCCTCCGTCTCCCGACTTTACATCATTATCACAAAAACCTACTCAACACTTATGACATGAGAACATTTTACCAAAACTAACACAAACACATATCCGTTATATCCCGATATCAAAGATCACAACAATCAAGAAGACGGTTTACCGCAAATCTAATAACCCCACCACTAAGATCACACATTTTTTTTTTTTTGTACAACATTCTCTTAAAACATCATCATAAACGACGAAGATCACTAAAACATATCAATATTTTACTAAGATCACATAACATTTTGTCTTCCTCTAACTCACCCATCCACCAATTTATTAACCATTTCTCCATCACACTTACACATTTTATTAACCGAAATTATGCATCTCATCCCACCATTACTCTCACAGTGCTCATTCTCCAGACTATTACAAGATTAAGCAACAAAAAAACAACGTCATACACTTATGACAATAGACATTACCATAACAAACACACTGTAACTTTTGAACCAACTCCTAAACCACCAAAACCACCACTGAAACATCTTAAAAAAATACTCTGCCACGTCATTTAACACCTTCCCCAAAACACCATCAACAACCCGAATACTCCCAAAACAATACTGATTCTACCAAATCACCACTGAATACCTACCAGAAAAAACACTGTCAAAATCACCAGAAACTAAGTTTAACATCACCATCTTAACAACCCTTTTCAATAGAAATCCCCTCAAATCCACTATAAACCAAGACCTCCCCCCCATGGACGCATAAAAAAAAGCATGAACACAAACCTAATACTCAAACACCTAGTACAATGAATCAACATCACAACTGAAAACAATATCTTGTACACACACATACATCTAAGACAACCACCATCAACAAACGCTCATATTCACTTACCTAAAAAACCATTAATACCACAGAAAAATACTCATTTCTTATAAACATTCACACAAAAAATCACGATGTCACCATTTCCATATCAAGTTTTACCATCATCTAATCAACACTCTTCACCAAGATAACCAAAAATCTAAGATCATTCATCTCCAAACTACTATGGAACACTGAAAACACTTATTTTTTGTGTCGAATGGTAAATATACCGACAAGATGAGATTAAGACACATGTGCAACATCTGGGTACTTCTTGTAGGACGTTGTTTTCGCCATCAGGTGGCTTTATAATAGAATTCTAGGACATAACGTAAGACAGTAAAACATGTACAGAAGATTGAGGTAATCAGTCCCCTCTACCTAGGAGTAGGTGCGAAGAAGCACCATAGTCGTGGAGATTCCTGAATCTGCACGACCGTTGTTGCTCTTCGCCCCTAACTCCTAGTTTGAGGGACTGATACCTATCTTCATACATAGTTCATACTGTCTTCAAATTATGTCCTAGAATTGTATGATAAAGCCACTGGATGGCGAACCGTCTACAATAAAGAATACCCAGATGTTGCACATGTGACTTATTTATTTAGATACATTCGGCACAAAAAATAAGACCATACACAAAAATACCACGACACTTACCAACCATCATCTATAACATAACATGAAGGCTCTATAACATATCTTCACACCAAAAAAAAAAAATACACAGACAACCCACAACTTATACATTTCCAATCGCAAATTTTAAAGACAATGAGACATACAACAATAAATCTAAGACATTCACCTCCACTAAGACTACACATCATAACTAAGAACATGCACCAAAACCATAATTTGACATATTAACAATAAATATAAGACATAAGCACAAAAAAAATTTACTATGTCATGAATACAATTACCAGAACTAGTCACACACCTCAAACTTATACAACAAAATCAATTTAACTAAGTATTCATGTTAACTTATTCATCAACAAAAATATTAATCTATTTACCCACCAAAATTAATGTTATAATCATCAAAACAAATAATTTGTTTTACACATTTTTTTCTCAAACTGAATATTCATACCACATTTATCATTTCTCCTCACTATGTTACATAAATCACATTTCTCACACCTCATCATCCCTAAAACATAATTTCTTTTCATCCGTATATATCACCAAGAGATGTTTTAACCCCGACGTCCCATCACGACGTAGAGCCAACAACCATCACCACATCTCTTCCTTTCCGACACCACTACTACACTCTGGCAGCTACGTCCGGGAATGGGTGTCGGGGTTAAAACATCTCATTGGTGATATACGGATGAAACAGAAATTAATGTTTTTAGGGATGATGAGGGTGAGAAATGTGATATGTAACATTGAGTTAGAAATGATAGTAAATGTGGTACTGAATATTCAGTTTGAGAAAAAAAATGTATAAAACAATTTTATGTTTTGATGTATTATAACATAAATTTCAGGTGGGTAAATTGTATATAATATTCTTTTGTTGAGAAAGTTTAACATGAACTTAGTAAAGTGATTGTGTCTTAGTTGGAGGTGAGTGACTTAGTTCTGGTAATGTCTCTGACATAGTAAATTTTTTTTTGTGCCTTATGCTAATATTTATTGTCAATATGGTCTATTATAGTTTTTGGTGCATGTCCTTAGTTATGATGTGTATGTCTAGTTGGAGGTGAATGTCCTTAGATTTAATTGTGTATGTCCGCATGTCTAAATTTGCGATTGAAATGTATAATTGTGGGTGTCTGTGTATTATTTTTAATTTTGGTGGTGAAGATATGTTTATAGTGCTCAAGTTATGTTTAGAAGATGGTGGAAGTGTCGTGTATTTTTGTGAATGTCTTATTTTGTGGCGAATGTTTTAAAAAAATATTGTTTTCTTGTTCATAGTAGTTTTTGAGAAGCATACTTAAGATTTTTGGTGACTTGGTGATAGTGTTGATGATGATGGAAAACATGATATGGAAAATGGTGATCGTGATTTTTGTTGTGATTTGTGATAAAAAAAATGAGTGGATTTCTTGTGATTCTTTAGTGTGGGGTCATAAAATCTGGTAATCGTCTTGGTTATAGTGTTCTTAGGATATTGTGGTACAACAGTTGAAACAAGGTGGGTTGGTGTGATGTGACCACAAGTAAGCACAGATGGGAGTGTGACGTCACTGAGGTGACCCTCGGCCTGTCTGTGGGTGTGACAGCGTGTGTTGTGGTAGTGAGGTGAGTGGCGCTTAGATATTGACAAATATGATTTTTGTGTGAATGTTTGGACAAGAAATGAGTGTTTTCTGTGGTATTAGTGGTTTTGAGGTAAGTGAATATGAGCTTCGTTGATGGGTTGGTGCTCTTAATTTATGTTGTGACAAGATATGTTTTTCTTATGATGGTGATCATGTAACAAGGTGGTTTGTGTTTTACCCTGGAGAGAGTTTGTAATTAGGTTTGTGTTCATGTTTTTTTTTTATGCGTCCATGGGGAGGGAGTTCTTAGTTATAAGTGATTGAGGGGATTTCTAGAGAAAGGGTGGGGGTTAGATGGTGATGTTAAACTTAGTTTCTTGTGATTTTGGACGGTGTTTTGGTAGTATTCAGTGGTGATTTTGGAGTAATCAGTATTGTTTTGGGAGTATTCGGAGGTTTTTGATCTGTGTTGGAAGGTGTTCAAATGATTTGGGTTTTGCAGAGTATTTTTTGAAGATGCTCAGTGGTGTTTTATGGGTGATGTTTAGAGTTGGTTCAAAGTTATCTGTGTGTTAGTTCTGGTAATGTCTCATGTCATAAGTGTTTATGAGTTAGTTTTTTTTTGTGCTAATCTTGTAAGTCTGGAGAATGCGGGGGAGGTAGTTTTGGTGATGAGATTAATTTCGGTTAATGAAATGTGTAGAGTGTGAATGAGAATGTAAATTTGGTGGGTGGGATTAGAGAAACAAAATGTTATGGTGATCTCTTGGTTAAAAGTATAGATAGTTTTAGTGGATCTTCCGTTTGATGACGTTTTAAGAGAGTGTAACAAAAAAAAATGTGTGATCTTAGTGTGGGGTTTAAAGAATTGGTAAATACGTCTTGATTGTGGTGATCTTAGATATTGGAGATATAACAGATTATGTGTTTGTGTTAGTTTTGTAAAATGTCTCATGTCATAAGTAGTGTCTGAGTTAGTTTTTGTGATAAACGATGTAAAGTCTGGAGCCTGAGGGAGTAGTATGGTGGATGTGTTGTAATTTTCAGTTAATGAAATGGTGTAAGTGTAGATAAATAGAGATGATAAATCTAATTTGAGGAGGTATTCAAAATGATATTTTGGAAGTCTTCAGGGTTGTTTGGGAAATGTTCCAAAGGTGTTTATGTGAGGTATTCCAATGATTTATGAGAGTGTTCGAACGTAATCTTGGGTTTGTTCTGTAAGTGAGATGAGATATAGTTGTGGATGAGAGAATATTTCTTAAAGAGATATTGAAAAAGGTTTCTCAAATGATTGTAAAGAGAGTATTTTGAAGGTTGTTACAAAGTAAAGTGACGGTGTGTTTGTATTTTGTGAACTACAACCTTATTTGTACTCACCTATTTGTGGTTGCAGGGGACCCGAAAGTTCCTAGCTCCTGGCCCCGCCTCTTCACCGTGGTTTGCTACTAGACCCTCTCTCTCCCCCCGCTCCATGACTTATCAAACCTCGTCTTAAAACTGTGTATGGTTCCTGCCTCCACTACGTCATTTTCTAGGCTATTCCACTGCCTTACAACTCTATGACTGAAGAAATACTTCCTACTATCTCTCTGACTCATTTGTGTCTTCAACTTCCAATTGTGGCCTCTTGTTTCTGTGTCCCCTCCCTGGAACATCCTGTCCCTTGTCCACCTTGTCTATTCCAAGCAGTATTTTATATGTCGTTATCATGTCTCCCCTGACCCTCCTGTCCTCCAGTGTCGTCAGGCCGATTTCCCTTAATCTTTCTTCATAGGACATTCCCTTAGCTCTGGAACTAACCTTGTTGCAAACCTTTGTACTTTCTCTAGTTTCTTGACGTGCTTTATCAAGTGCGGGTTCCAAACAGGTGCTGCATACTCCAGTATGGGCCTGACATACACGGTGTACAGTGTCTTGAATGATTCCTTACTAAGGTGTCGGAATGCTGTTCTCAGGTTTGCCAGGCGCCCATATGCTGCAGCAGTTATCTGATTGATGTGTGCTTCCTGAGACATGCTCGGTGTTATAGTCACCCCAAGATCTTTCTCCTTGAGTGAGGTTTGCAGTCTTTGGCCACCTAGCCTATACTCTGTCTGTGGTCTTCTGTGCCCTTCGCTATCTTCATGACTTTGCATTTGGCAGGATTAAATTCGAGAAGCCATTTGCTGGACTAGGTGTCCAGTCTGTCCAGGTCTCTTTGAAGTCCTGCCTGGTCCTCATCAGATTTAATTCTCCTCATTAACTTCACATCATCTGCAAACAGGGACACTTCTGAGTCTAACCCTTCCGTCATGTCGTTCACATATACCAAAAATAGCACTGGTCCTAGGACCGACCCCTGTGGGACCCCGCTCGTCACAGGTGCCCACTGTGATACTTCATTACGTACCATGACTCGTTGTTGCCTCCCTGTCAGGTATTCTCTGATCCATTGCAGTGCCCTTCCTGTTATATGCGCCTGATGCTCTAGCTTCTGCACTAATCTCTTGTGAGGAACTGTGTCAAAGGCCTTCTTGCAGTCCAAGAAGATGCAATCAACCCACCCCTCTCTCTCTTGTCTTACTTCCGTTATTTTATCATAAAACTCCAGAAGGTTTGTGACACAGGATTTGCCTTCCGTGAATCCGTGCTGGTTGGCATTTATACTCCTGTGTGTGTGTGTGTGTGTGTGTGTGTGTGTGTGTGTGTGTGTGTGTGTGTGTGTGTGTGTGTGTGTGTGTGTGTGTGTGTGTGTGTGTGTGAGTGTTTGATGGTAGAGTCCCTTACTAACTTCCCACTAAGCCCTCCTTCACGCACCCATCACTACTATCTTCACCTTATAAAGGTTATTTTCTTTAATTCTGGTAAGATCTCCCAGGAGTGAGTGACCTTCAGCTTTCAATGTACAGAGACCAGTAATTCTTACACAACATGCAACATGGGTGTGGGTCTTTGTGTGTATGTGTGTGTGTACTCACCTAGTTGAGGTTGCAGAGGTCGATTCCAAGCTCCTGGCCCCGCCTCTTCACTGGTCGCTACTAGGTCACTCTCCCTGAACCTTGAGCTTTATCCTACCTCTGCTTAAAGCTATGTATGGATCCTGCCTCCACTACATCGCTTCCCAAACTATTCCACTTCCTGACTACTCTGTGGCTGAAGAAATACTTCCTAACATCCCTGTGATTCATCTGTGTCTTCAACTTCCAACTGTGTCCCCTTGTTGCTGTGTCCCATCTCTGGAACATCCTGGCTTTGTCCACCTTGTCAATTCCTCTCAGTATTATGTATGTCGTTATCATGTCCCCCCTATCTCTCCTGTCCTCCAGTGTCGTCAGGTTGATTTCCCTTAACCTCTCCTCGTAGGACATATCTCTTAGCTCTGGGACTAGTCTTGTTGCAAACCTTTGCACTTTCTCTAGTTTCTTTACGTGTTTGGCTAGGTGTGGGTTCCAAACTGGTGCCGCATACTCCAATATGGGCATAACGTACACGGTGTACAGGGTCCTGAACGATTCCTTATTAAGATGTTGCAAAGCTGTTCTGAGGTTTTCTAGGCACCCAAATGTTGCTGCAGTTATTTGGTTGATGTGTGCCTCAGGAGATGTGCCTGGTGTTATACTCACCTCAAGATTTTTTTCCTTGAGTGAGGTTTGTAGTCTCTGGCCCCTTAGACTGTACTCCGTCTGCGGTCTTCTTTGCCCTTCCATAATCTTCATGACTTTGCACCTGGTGGGGTTGAACTCCAGGAGCGAATTGCTGGACCAGGTCTGCAGCCTGTCCAGATCCCTTTGTAGGTCTGCCTGGTCTTCGATCAAATGAATTCTTCTCATCAACTTCACGTCGTGTGCAAACAAGGGCACTTCGAAGTCTATTCCTTCCGTCATGTCGTTCACAAATACCATAAAGAGCACTGGTCCTAAGACTGACCCCTGTGGGACCCCTCTGGTCACAGGCGCCCACTCTGACACCTTGCGACGCACCATGACTCGCTGCTGTCTTCCTGACAAGTATTTCCTGATCCATTGTAGTGCCTTCCCTGTTTTCCCTGCCTGGTCCTCCAGTTTTTGCACTAATCTCTTGTGTGGAACTGTGTCAAACGCCTTCTTACAGTCCAAGAAAATGCAATCTACCCACCCCTCTCTTTCTTGTCTTACTGCTATCACCCAGTCATAGAACTCCAGTAGGTTTGTGACAGAGGATTTTCCATTCCTGAAACCATGTTGGCTGATGTTGATGAGATCATTCCTTTCTAGGTATTCCACCACTCTTCTCCTGATAATCTTCTCCATGATTCTGCATACAATACATGTCAGTGACACTGATCTGTAGTTAGTGCTTCATGTCTGTCTCCTTTTTTAAAGATTGGGACTACATTTGCTGTCTTCCATGTCTCAGGCAATCTCCCTGTTTCGATAGATGTATTGAATATTGTTGTTAGGGGTACACATAGCGCCTCTGCTAACTAAAGACTTTGAATTAGGAACCCCACAGGGAGGTCAGCTTAGTCCCACCCTTTTCAATTTTTTGAATAATGCCTACTTAATGCTATGCCTAGCCGGCCCCATCATTATATGGTTAGTTTTGCTGATGTTATAATGATTCACGCCACCGGATTCTCCAACACCCAAAACATTCTTAATCATGTACTAGCCTTCTTGCAGTCCAAGAAGATGCAATCAACCCCCCCCTCTCTCTCTTGTCTTACTTCTGTTATTTTATCATAAAACCCAGAAGGGTTTGTGACACAGGATTTGCCTTCCGTGAATCCGTGCTGGTTGGCATTTATACTCTGTTCCTTTCCCAGGTGCTCCACCACTCTCCTCCTGATAATCTTCTCCATAATTTTGCATACTAAAACACGTCAATGACACAGGTCTATAGTTTAGTGCCTCTTTTCTGTCTCCTTTTTTGAAAATGGGAACTACATTTGCCGTCTTCCATACCTCAGGTAGTTGCCCAGTTTCCAGGGATGTGTTGAAGATTGTGGTAAGTGGTACGCAAAACATATCTGCTCCCTCTCTAAGGCCCCAAATGGAGAGATTTTGTCCGGTCCCATTGCCTTTGAGGTATCGATGTCCCTTAGCAGTTTCTTCACCTCCTCCTCATCTGTAGTATGTCGTCCAACATTTGTTGGTGTATTCCTTGTTGGTGTCCCCATCTGGTCTGTCCCCAGAGTCCTTCCTGTCTCTACTGTAAATACTTCCTTAAATCTCGTGTTGAGCTCCTCACATACCTCTTGATCGTTTCTTGTGAGTTCTCCACCTTCTTTCCCTCACCCTTATCACCTGGTCCTTGACTGTTGTCTTCCTCCTAATGTGGCTATACAGCAGTTTGGGGTCAGATTTGACTTTCGATGCTATGCCCGTTTTCATACCGTCGCTGGGCCTCCCCCCTTATCTGCGCATACTCGTTTCTGGCTCTCTACTAATCTCCTTGTTTTTCCTGGGTCCTATGCCTCCTGTACCTTTTCCATTCTCTGTTGCACTTAGTTTTTGCCTCCCTACACCTTCGGGTAACCAAAGGGACTCGTTTTGGGTTTCCTATTATTTCTGTTTCCCTTGGGAACAAAACTTTCCTCTGCCTCCTTGCACTTTGTTGCCCAATATTCCATCATCTCGTTTACTGATTTTTCCTACCATTTCTCTGTCCCACTGAACCTCCTGCAGGAATTTCTCATACCTGTGTAGTCCCCCCTTTTATAGTTTGGCCTGTCCCCTTCAGTTCCTGTTCCCTTCTCCACTTGTAACTCTACTATATAGTCAAAACTCAGAACCACATGATCGCTAGCTCAAGGGGCCTCTCGTAAGTGAGTCCTCGATGTCTGAAATGCTCAGGGTGAACACAAATCCATCTTGCTGGCTCAAACCTCCCCCCTCTCTCTGGTTGTGTCCCTGACATGTTGATACATGAGGTTTTCAAGTACCACATCCAACATCTTGGCTCTCCATGTTTCGGGACCCCCCTGTGGCTCCAGGTTTTCCCAGTCGATCTCCCTGTGGTTGAAATCGCCCATTACCAGTAACTTTGCTCTGCTCGAGTGAGCTCTTCTTGCACCTCAGCCAGTGTGTCCCCATCACCCTGTTGTTTCTTCGTACTCCTCTCTTGGCCTCCTGCAGTTCTGTGGTGGGTTATACATCACTCCAATGACTACTTTATGTTCTCCGGACTGAATTGTACCTACAATGTAGTCTCTTCCTCCAATCATGTCCATGCCTTCCATTTCCTCAAATCCCATTGGTGTTTATGAGCGTGCAACCCCTCCTCCCCCCCTACTCTTCTATCTTTCCTCAGGATCTGATATCCTGTTGGGAAGATTGTGTCTGTTTTTTGTCTCAGCGAGTTTTGTTTCTGTGATGCTATGATGTCTGGGGATTTTTCACTGATTCTTTCATTCCACTCCTCATGTTTATTCGTTATTCCATCCGCGTTTGTGTACCAAACCTTTAGTTTCTTTTCTTCATTGTGGTCATGCAAGGGATATTGGGGTTGGGGGAGCGAGAGCCTTGGTGGGGCCTATATGGGGCTGTGGTGTAGGTGGGGTTTGTGTTGATTTGGGGGTGGGGTCAGAATGCCCAATAAGGGACAGCTGTTGGGGTGAGGTTTGTGAAAAGGGGGGGGTTTGGGGCAGAGGGAACAGTGAGTGGGTTGTAGTATAGGTTTTCTCAGTTGCGTTGGGGAAAGTCGCGGGTGGGGTCTTTTGGTGGGAGATTCTGTGGGGTGTGTTTGCCCTTCCTCCTGTGTCTGGGTCCTGCTCATTTTTATTGCTTCTTGTTCCTCCTTGCGTCTCTGTACCCTCCTTCAGTGTAGTCCTTTTTTTCTTGTGTTCTGTCGCGGTCGAGGTATACTCTCTGGTACCCCTCTTTGTCCCTCAGTCTTGCTTTTTCTTGCAGAATCCTGATTCGAACTGATTCTTCCTTGAAAGTTTTTCTCTGACAGGCCATATCCTTCCACTCGCAAACCACCAATTCTCTGAAAATTTGTCACCTGGGTCATATTGCCCTCCCTATTGTTTTCAGATGCCTTTTAATCATTTTTTTCTCCTCCTGTTTTATTTCTTTAAAGTTGGCCCCCTTGGCTTCTTGGAGCCCGTACACAAAGACTGACCTCGCCCTTTCCTCCTCCCACTGAGTCTCCATCTGCTTCCTCTGAGGCATTTTATTTCAATCCATTGACATGTTCTTGCCTTCAGTCCCTGTCATATCTGAAACTTCTATTCTCAGTGGACTGTCTTTCCTGGCCAGCTGTCCCTTGCTACTGCAGTTGGCTGTTAGAATCTCTGCATATAACAAACCTTCATTGTCTTCGGACCTGTCGCTTGATCTTAGTGTGCTCATCGTCTTTTCCCTGGCCCCACGTGGGTCTGATAGGGCCTTCGTGTACGGCATGTCTCCGTTGTTGCTTACCATCCCCTTGTCTGCGCCTGACTTTGAATTTCCATCATTGTCTTCAGACCTGTCGTTGATCTCAGTGTGCTCATCGTCTTTTTCCCTGGCCCCACGTGGGTCTGATAGGGCCCTTTGTGTACGGGATGTCCCCCGTTGTTGCTTACCATCCCTTGTCTGCGCCTGACTTTGAATTTCCTGATGTCCCCATCTGAATTGTCATTTATCTCTCTAATCTGTTTCAGGCTTTGCAGTTTCTCTTCTAAGCACTGTATCCTAGCTTCTGCTGCTAAGACCTGTACTTCCCACTTCCTGCACTCTTCAGCTATCCGCTCCTCCATTTTCTTACCAAGCTCTACTATCTTCCTTCCGCACTCTTCCTCCCTTTTTTGGAGCTCTAACTCCCAGTCTTTCCTCCCTGGTTCGTCTACCAGATCTCTGGTTTTCCGTCCTCTAAGGCCACCCATATTTTTTTTTTTTTTTTTTTTTTATTACCGCAGACAGAAGGCTAGCGGAGGGAGGGGGTGTGGGGGGGAGAGAGAAAGGGTAGAGACAGAGGAGAGAGAAAGGGTAGAAAGAGGGAGAGAGAGGAGAGAGAAAGGGTAGAAAGAGGGAGAGAGAGGAGAGAGTATGGGGGTGAGGATAAGACCAAGGGGGAGAGAGAGAAATGTGAGGGGGGAGAGAAAGGGTAGAGAGAGGGAGAAAGAGAGAGAGAGGGAGAAAGGAAGGGCGAGGGAAAAGGCTATGAGAGAGGAAATCGAGAGTTTGGGGAGAGGGCCTATAGAGAGAGAGGAGGGTGAGAGATTGGGTTATGGGAGTGAGGGAGGAGGGAGAGAGAGAGGGGAGAGAGAGAGGAAGAGAGAGAGGGAGAGAGAGAGGAAAGAGAGAGGGAGAGAGAGAGGGAGAGAGAGAGGGAGAGGGGAGAGGGAGAGATAGAGAGAGGGAGAGAGAGAGGGAGAGAGAGAGGGAAAAGAGGGAGAGAGAGAAAGGGGGGGGGAGAGAGAAGGGGGAGAGAGAGGGAGAGAGAGAGGGAAAAGGAGGGAGAGAGGGGAGGGAGAAAGGGGGAGGGGAAGAGAGGGAGAGATGGGGGGGGAGAGAAGGGGGGGGGAGGAGGAAAGAGGGAAAAGAGGGGAGAGAGAGAGGGAGGGGGGGAGAGGAGGGGGAGGAGAGGGGGAAAGGGGGAGGGGGGAGAGAGAGGGAAGGAAGAGGGAGAGGGGAAAAGAGAGAGGGGAGAGAGGGAGGGAGAGGAGGGGAGAGAGGGAGAGAGCTTATCAATAAAGTTAGGAAAACCCTTAACCCCGTAAATAGCTTGTTGCA
>NW_026507180.1:0-15594 GCF_026875155.1 Cherax quadricarinatus | reverse complement strand
ACCCCACAACCCCCTTCAAGTCTCTCCACCAAACACTCCCCCCCCCAACCCTCTCCTCCAACAAACCCCCCAAGCCTCCCCCCCAACACACCCCCCAAGCCTATCCATTAACACCCCCTTTTAAACCCTCCCCACAAACCACCCCCCCAAGCCTCCCACCAAACACTCCCCCAAGCCCTCCCCAACACACCCTCCCAACCTCTGCCCCAACCACATTTCCCAAGCCTCTCCCCCAAACCCAAAAACCTTCAACCCTTCCCAAACAAACACCCTCCCAAGCCTCCCACCAAACACCCCTCCCAAACCTCTCCCCCAACTCGCCCCCCAAACCCCCCCAAAACACCACCCAAGCCCCCCTTTTAACACCCCTTCCAAAGCCCCCCACCAACACCCCCTCCCAAGCCTCTGCACCAACACTCTCGCCCCAAGCCCCTCGATCAACACACCCTCCCAACCCTTAAACCAACACACACTCCCAAGCCTTTCCACCTACACACCCCCCAAAGACTCCCCCACATCACACCCTCCCAACCTCTCCCCCAACACACCCTCCCATGCCTCCTCCCAACACCCCTGAAAAGCCCTCCCCCAAACAATCCACGCAACCTCTCCACCAACACCCCTCCCACCCCCTCGCCCAACACATTGAAAAGCCCTCCACCAACCATCCCCCCCCAAGCCCTCCCCCAAAACACACCTTTTAAAACCTCTCCACCAGCACACCCCGGGGCCTCTCCACCAACACACCCCCCCAAAGCCTCCCCAAACATCCCCCAAGCCTCTCCACCAACACATCCTGCAAAGCCTCTCCACCAACACACCTCCCAGGCCTCTCCACCAACTCACCCTCCTTAGCTTCCCCCAACCCACCCCCCCAAGCTTCTCCCCCAAACTCCCCCCCAAAAGCCTCTCCCCCAACCACCCCCCAACCCTCCACCAGCACACTCCCCCAAAGCCTGTCCTTCAACACATCCTACCAAGCCTCTCCCCAAACACCCCCATGCCTCTCCCCAAACACCGAAAAGCCTCCCACCAACACACCTCCCACCTCCCCCCCAAAATCACCCTCCTTAGCTTTCCACCAACTCACCCCCCCAAAGTTCTACCAACTCCCCCCCCAAAGCCTCTCCACCAACCACCCTCCAACCCCTCTCCCCACACACTCCCCAAGCCTCCCATCAAACAACCTCCAAGCCTCTCCCCAACACACCTTTAAAGCCTCCCCCCCAACCACCCTCCCAAGCCTCTCCACAAAAAAACCCTCCCAACTCTTCATAAACGCACCCTCCCAAACCTCTCCACGAACTACCCTCCAACCTCTCCACCAGCACACCCTCCAAACCCTCCACCAACCACCCCCCCAACCCCTCTCCACCAGACACCCTCCCAAAGCCTTCACCGCACACCCGAAATCCTTCCCCCCAAACGCACCCTCCCAAACCTCTCCCCCAAACTCCCCTTCCCAAGCCTTCCCACCGCACCCCTCCCCAAGCCTTACACCAACCACCCCCCCACCTCTCCCCGCACACCCCGAAAGCCCTCGCAATGCCCATCCGATGCCTCTCCAGGGGCACACCCCCCCAAGCCCTCCCCCAACACCGCCCCAACCCTCTCCAAAACTCCCCCTTCCAAGCCTCTCCCCAAAAACCTTCCAACCTCTCCCCAGAACCCCCTCCAAACCCTCTCACCAACCACCCCCAAGGCTATGCCCCAACTCACCCCCCCAATCCTCTCCTGCGGGGCACCCCCCGACCTCTCCACCAACTACCTTCCCAAGCCTCTCCCCCAACTCACCCCCCAAGTCTCTCCACCACACACCCCTCCAAAGCCTCTCCACCAAGACCCTTAAAAGCCTCTGCCCAACTCCCCCTGGAAAGCCCTCCCCCAAACTCACCCCCCCCCAAGCTCCCCAACTAACCCCCTTAAGCCTGTCCACCAACCACTTTCTAACCCCTTCCACAAACTCACCCCCCCAAGCCTCCCCCCAAATTTTAAACCCTCCCAAGCTCCCCCCAAACACATCCTCCCAACCCTCTCCCCGAACACACCCCCCAAAGTATCTCCCCCAATTACCCTCCAACCCTCTCCACCAAACACCCCCCCCAAGCCTTTCCACCAAAAACCCTCCTAAGCCTCTCCACCAACCACCCCCCCAAACCCCCTCCACCAAGAAAACCCCCCCCAGCCACTCCACCACCACCCGTAAATCTCTCCACCAACATCCCCCCAAGCCTCCCCTCCAACAAACCCTCCCAACCCCCCACCAACACACCCCCCAAAAGCCAATTTAAAAACCCCTGCCTCTCCCCCAACCACCCTCCAAGCCTCTCCACCAACAACTCGTCCCAAGCCTCTCGCCCAACACCCCCCTCCCGACCTCCCCCCAACACACCCCCCAGCCCTCCCAAACTCCCCCAAGCCTCCCACCCAACACATCCCTCAAACCCTCCCCCAAACTCACCCCTTGCTCCCCCCAACTCACCCCCCAAGCTTTCCACCAACTCCCCACACAACCCTCTCCCCAATCCCCCTCCCAAAGCCTTCCACCACTCACCCACCAAAGGGCCGCCCCCCAACACACCCTCCCAAGCCCGCACCAAACACACTCCCAACCCTTTTCCACCTACACCCCCCCCCCAAAGACTCTCCACATACACCCCTTCCATGCCTCTCCACCAACACATCCTCAAAGCTCTCCACCAAACATCCCCCCCAAAGCCTCTCCACCAACTCACCCTCCTTGTTTTCCACCAAACTACCCTCCAAGCTTCCCAAAAACCCCCCCCCCAAACCTCTCCACCACCACCCCCCCAAGCCCCCCACCACTCCCCCACCCCCCCTCTCCAAAAAATCACCCCCCCGAGCCTCCCAACACTCCCCCCGAAGCCTCCCCAAACTCACCCCCCCAACCCACCCCACCAAACCCCTCCCAGCCCTTCCCCAAAATCCCCCTCCCAAGCCTCTCCACCAAACACTCCCCCCCAACCTCCCAACCCCCCACCCAAGCCTTCCACCAACACACCCTCCCAATTCTCCCACCAACCCCCCTCCCAAGCCTCCCCCAACCTCCCCCCCAATTTCCCCCAACTCACCCCCCAAGCCTCTCCACCAACACATCCCCCAAGCCTCTCCACCAATTCACCGTCCCAACCTCTTCACCAATCACCCCCCGCCCCCACCCACCCCCTTCAAGCCTCTCCACCCTCACCCCCAAGCCTCCCCCCAACAAAAACCCCCCAAGCCTCTCCCCAACTCACCCCCCGAGCCTCTCCCCAACTCCCCTCACAGCCTCTCCCCCACCTCCCCCAAGCCTCTCCCCAGCACACCCCCCCAACCCTTTTCCAACCAACTACCCCCAAGCCTCGCACAACACCCCCCCCCAAAACCCCCACCGCACACCCTCCCAAGCCTCTCCACCAGCCACCCCCCAAAAGCCTCTCCCCCAAACACACCCTCCAATTTTTCCCTCCTGCACCCCTCCCACCCTCTCCACCAGCACCCCATAAAAGCCTCCACCAGCACACCCCCCCAACCACTCCACCAACTCACCTCCAAGCCCCCACCAACAACCCCCCCAACCTCTCCAACCAACTCCCCCTCCCAACCCCTCTCACCAACTCACCCCCCCAAATCTCTCCCCAGCACACCCCCAAAGCCTCTCCACCAACCCACCCCCCCAAAGCCTCCCCCAAACCAACCTCCCAAGCCTTTTCCACCAACTCACCCTCCAAGCCTCCCACCAGCACACCCCCCAAGCCTCACCACCAGGACCCTCCAAGCCTTTCACCAACCACCCCCCAAAACCCTGTCCCCCAACATACCCCCAAAGCCTCTCCCCAACCACCCCCAACCCTCTCCACCACACACCCCCCCCAACCTTTCACCAACTCACCCCCCCACCCCCTTCCACCCATACTCCCCAACCTCCCACCAGGCACCCTCCCAAGCCTCCCACCCCCCCCTCCGCCTTCCCCAAACACCCCCCTTCAAGTTTCCTCCCCTGCACACCCTCCCAACCTCTCCACCAACTCACCCCCCCAAAGCTTTTCCCCACTCTCCCCCCCAACCCACCAACACCCCCAAGCCCTCCACAAAACCCCTCCCTAAGCTTTTTCCCCCGCACACCCTCCCAAGCCTCTCCACCAGCACCCATCCCAAGCCAATCCACCAGCCATCCCCCCAACCCCTTCCCCCAAACAATCCAAATTTTTTCAGATTTCCAAACAAAAACTGTGTCGGAAACTAATCAACGTAATTCCTTAAAGGCCCCAAACACCATCTCCCAGGAACCCATAATTCATTTTAAAAAGGCCCCCCAACATTCATACCCCAGGCACTCCATAATTCACTTAAATGGCCCCAAACTTTATCACCCCAGGCACCCATAATTCACTTAAATGGCCCCAAACATTCATCCCCCCCGGGCACTCCATAATTCATTTTAAATGGCCCCAAACATTCATCTCCCAGGCACTCCATAATTCATTTAAAATGGCCCCAAAACATTCATTACCCGGCACCCCATAATTCATTTAAAAACCCCCAAAAAAATTTCTCACCCCACGCCTCCATAATTCCCTTTAAATGCCCCCAAAAAAACATCACCCCGGGCACTCCAAAATTCACTTAAATGGCCCCAAAACAAATCCCCCCAGGCACTCCTAATCACTTAAATGGCCCCAAACATTCATCCCCCCAGCACCCAATTTTCACAAAATGGCCCCAAACATTCACACCCCAGGCACCTAATTACTTAAATCCCCCCAAACATTCTCACCCCGGGAAATTCCATAATTCACTTAAAGGGCCCCAAACATTCATCACCCCGGGCACTCCAAATTCATTTAGAGGGCGCCACACTTTTCATCCCCCGGGCCCACTCCAAAATTTCCTTAGATGCGCCCACCATCCCCCGGCCTCCATAATTCACTTAGAGGCGCCAAACATTCATCTCCCCGGTCTCCAAATTCACTTAAAGGGCCCCAAACATTCATCACCCCGGCACTCCATAATTCACTTAAATGGCCCCAAACATCATCCCCCACACTCCATACACTAAAGGGCCCCAAACATTCATCACCCGGGCACTCCAAAATTTCATTTAAATGCCCCAAACATTCTCCCCCCGGGCACTCCGTAATTCACTTAAAGGGCCCCAAACATTTCACCCCAGGCACCCAAATTCACTTAAATGGCCCCAAAAAATTCATCACCCCCAGGCCCCCCAAAATTTTCACTAAAGGCCCCAAACTTTCATCTCCCCAGGCACTCCATAATTTCACTTAAAGGGCCCCCCAAAAACTTCACCCCCCAGGCACCCAAAATTCACAAAAAAGGCCCCCAAACATTCACACCCCAGCACCATAATTCACTAAAGGCGCCAAACTTCATCCCCAGGCACTCCATAATTCCTTAAATGGCGCCCCAAACATTCACCCCCCAGGCACTCCATAATTCATTAAAAATGGCCCCAAAACATTCACCCCCCCGGGCACTATAATTCATTTAAAAGGCGCCACAATCCATCTCCCCGGCACCCCAAAATTTCATTTAAAATTGGGCCAAACATTCACTCCCCGGCCTCCAATTCACTTAAAATGGCCCCAAACTTCATCCCCCCCACACCCCAAATTCATTAAATGGCCCCAAAATTCATCACCCCGGGGCACTCCAAATTCATTTAAATGGCGCCAAATTTTCATCCCCCAGGCACTCCTTTTTTCCTTAAAGGGCGCCAAACTTCATTCCCCAGGACTCCAAAATTCATTTAAAATTTCCCCAAAACATTCTCTCCCGGCACTCCAAAATTCACTTAAATGGCGCCACCATCCCTCCCCAGGCACTCCAAATTCCTTTTGGCCCAAACATTCATCCCCCAGGCACTCCTAATCACTTAAATGGCGCCAAAATTATCTCCCCGGGCACTCCAAAATTTCACTTAAAGGGGCCCCAAAAATTTCATCTCCCCAGGCACCCCAAAATTCACTTTAAATCCCAAACTTCACTCCCCCGGGCACCCCATAATTCACTTAAATGGCGCCAAACTTTCATCTCCCAGGCATCCATAATTACTTAAAGGGCGCCAAACTTCATCCCCCCAGGCACCCCAAATTTTCACTTAAAGGGGGCCAAAATTCATCTCCCCAGGCACTCCAAAATTCATTTAAAATGGCCCCACACACCCATCCCCCAGGCCTCCTAATTCCCTTTAAATGGCCCCAAACTCTCTCCCCGGGCACTCCAAAATTCCAAAAAAGGCCCCAAACTTCATTCCCCAGGCACCCAAATTTCATTTAAAGGGCCCCCAAACATTCTCCCCCCGGGCACTCCAAAATTTCACTTAAATGGCCCAAAACATTCTCCCCCCGGCACTCCAAATTCACTTAAATGGCGCCCAAACTTCATCCCCAGGCACCCATAATTCACAAAAAGGCGCCAAACATTCTCTCCCCAGGCACTCCAAATTCCTTAAAGGGCGCCAAACACCCATCTCCCCCGGCCCCCAAAAATTCCTTAAAGGCGCCAAACTTTCATCCCCCCAGGACCCAAAATTCATTTAAATGGCGCCAAAATTATCCCCGGGCCCCCATAATTCCTTAAATGGCCCCACACACCCAAATCCCCAGGACTCCTAATTCACTTAAATGGCCCCAAAAACATTCATTCCCCAGGCATCCATAATTCACTTAAAAGGGCCCCCAAAAAAACATCTCCCCGGCACCATAATTCACTTAAATGGGCCACACATCCATCACCCAGGTGCTCCAAACTACTGTGCCCTTCTAAATAATTATTCCTCACTGGTCATAACCCTCCTCCTCACTTTCTCGCTTAACAATTTCTCCATTTTTTTCCTCGCTCTTCTTTACTTTTTCGCCCACAAACCTATAAACTACCACTTTCCATCTTTTTCCTCTCAAAACCCCTTTATTTCAAACTTTTTTTCCTCTTCACATTGTCCTGAATATTAATCTTTTTTCCCCTCTATCTCAAGTCCCTGGATTTTTAAAACCTAACTCATTTTTAATTCCTCTAAAAACGCTCCCCCATTTTTAATTTTTCTCTTACACTCTAACATTCTGCTTTTTTTTATTCATAACAAAAACACTCACTCTTATCATTACTACACTAAAAAAATCGACAAAAATTTCTTCTTGTCTCTTTTAGTAATACACGAGGCGTTCAAAATCTTTTCTCCCCGGTTTCCAGTCCCCTTCTGTGACGCGTTGTTTCCGATTCATGTATTCAAAACCCAACATCCCCAAACACCGCCTAAGACAAAAAAAAAAATAAACGTTTTTTTAAAAATTTTTCCCTTCAGACTGAATAAAATTTAGAAAAAATCCGTACATATGAACATTGCCCAAATATCAATTCTTACAGGTGTTGTCGTGATCACTGAGGATAAGTTGGTACTGGATCATAGATACTCGAAAGTTATGTCTGATAACCACCTTTAAGAAAAAGGACAAAATACACCACAAAACTAAATAGATTAATGAGTTTGAAGCTTACCATAATAGTCAATTCACGAGTTTTTGCCTGAAATCACGAATCACAATTTTCCAATTTAAATGAATATGGGATTAACTTCTAAAAAAAATCCTGACATCATGTGAATTCATTCATTGTTAGATACATCAACTTTAACAGTTAATCACAAGCTTCCATTTACAGTTACCAAAATTAATAATCCCCATTTAAAAAATAGTGAATTGTTTTGACATAGAGTTTAAACCATCGTTTGTGTAACTGAACAAGAACATAATTCAAATTTATTCCAAGAAATATTTTTACCTCACCTTTAATATAAATACGAAATTGGCTCCTAGTGAGACCATAAAAAATTCAATTTTTTTTTTTTTCAACATGTGATAAACAATGTTGAAAATTTGAGCCTGATCACGAGAATATTCTCAAGTTGTGGAGATTAATTTCTGGGACACTTGTTGAGGACCCGATGTCACGAGTGAATGAACTGATAAACATCATAATTTATAGTTTACCTGGAGAGGGTATCGGGGGGTGAACGCCCCCGCACTCAGAGAACAGGCCTAATGGTGGATGAGGGTCGATCAACGCAGGCTGTTATTGAGACCGCACACAAAACTGTCGTGCGAACCACAGCCCGGTTGGTCAGGCACTGACATTAATTGCCTGTCAGTGCCCTCTTGAAGACAGTCAGGGGTATATGGTAATCCCCCTTAAGTATGCTGGGAGCAGTTGAACAGTCTTGGACCCCGGAAACTACAGGAATATATTTTTTTCACCACTAGAGTCAAACAGAAGATAAGATACGATAAGATATCGTCGGATTTTTAAAACCCGATGGGTTAGCCAGCCCAGGATAACCCAAAAAGTCAGTGCGTCAATCGAGGACTGTCTAAACTTATTTCCATTGGGGTCCTTAAACTGTGTCCCCCAGGATGCTACCCACACCAGTCGACTAAACACCCAGGTACCTATTTGCTGCTAGGAGAAACAGGACAACAGGTGTAAGGAAACGTGCCGCTAGTTTCCACCCGCCGGGAATCGAACCCTGGCCCTCCGTGTGTGAAGCGGAGCTTTAGGCCACCAGGAGGCCACCGGCCACCTCTCGCCTCATAAGAAAAGTGAGAAAGTCCAGCTGTATGAGGATAAGGGAACATTAGAAGTATTTTCTAAATCAATGACAGTGGATATTCAGCCTCATGGAAGAGGATGTCTGAGACAAATTAGATTATGTATCAACTATTATAGATGTCTTTAAGCTCTGCAGGGAATGTTTTTGGAAACGTTAGAGAATGTCTCACCTAACTTTTTATGTCTCAAATGATGAGGTCGAAATATATAAAAAATTTCGTATTAGAGCAGACACTTATCTCTGAGGGTAGAACTTTTCCATACATCTGTATATAACTGCCTACTACTCCAGTGTTCTTATTCCACAGATCAAACAAAAGTAGCAGACCTACTATATTAACACTAAGGAAATTGACAAAATCGAATCACTCTGTGTGTATTCCGTCGTGAAGAATTTCTGACCCTCAACTTAACATTGATGAAGAACATTACGAGTTGAAATGGAGCTTCCAGAAAGCTTTCCAGACTGTTGCTACCCAGGTGGGGCGTAGACGCTATGTTTTTCACCATTGTCTTTTTGTAAAAAAAAAATATTCTTTGTTACTTCCGCAACTTTAATCATAATTAGTGCACAAAAAAGGCGTATATAATATATAGTATTTGCAGTAACTAAGTTGGTTGTCAAAATAAACTTTTATATAAGAAAATTGAATGAAGATCTTAGGAAGCGTAGCTTGATGAAAATGAAATAAAATTAATGCTTTTATTATACCACCGTGCAAAGTAGAGATAAAACAAGACTGTACCAAAATTAATCAATATGCTAAAATATATTTGTATATAATTTTATTTCTTGAACATGGAATGTTGTAGATAATTAAGTAAAAACAAGAAAATTATTTCATGAGACAGTGCAGAATATTTGTTTACGTCTCCTCTTAATAACTACTGAAAAACTTTGTGCATATAAATATATGGATTGTTCTTCTCATCTAACTATTGGGTAAATATACTTTCTTCTTAATATTTAAAAATGATATTAAAGTCTTCCTTTATATAATTAAGAGAGGGTGCCTTGAAGTGGTAAGAGGGTATCGGTCTGAGGAATTAGACCTCTTGGTCCTCCTCCTTCCGCAGAACCCTAATTACACCCCAATTCCCACTTCCCCTACCCCACCCTCCTCAAACCCTCTTTTCCCCTTTCCTCACCTCTCTCTGCCCACTCCATCCCTTGTTTCCATCCCGTTTGTAGCCTCTTGGGTCCCTCCCCCCCCGGGCATTACAGTTGCGTATGTAGGGATGGCTTGCCAGGGTTCATCCCACTCCAGAGGTCTCTTGGGGAGTGTGTTTGTGGTGGAATGGAATTATCTGAAGGGCTCTGCTCCGTTCCTGGATATCTGGGAAGGATGGGGTGCCCCATTCGGTAATAGGTGTATCTCCGGAGCTGTCTGTCGGTCCTGTAGATGGGAGCCGAAGGGATATGCTTTGGGCGAGGTTTTCTGACTGCCCTTTCTTTTGTCTGCCGAATATTCGGTAGACGTGAGGCTGCTAACCTGACCGCTGATTACTGGCGTAGAAGGGTAGGGTATGGCACAGGTTGCCATGCTGCAACTTCCCACCGGTGGGCTCGAGTCTTCTCGGAATGAGTGGGGGGAGCTTTCGCCCTCCATGCCGCCTAGTTGACTGACTCTCCCACTATCCCTCCCTCTTATTTCTTTCTTCTTTTTATCTTAAAATACAAGAAAGGATAATCACAGAAGAAGCACCTTTATTATGGAGTCTTTGCCAGTGAACCCCACCTCCTCCCAGGACTCCTTTCAGATCCCACACCCTGTTCTGAACCCTGCTCTTATCAATCCATTCTCACAACTCTTCTGGATTACCCCTGTAACCTTCTACCAGTGACGCTTCATTACCTGCTTCAGGGCTGCAGGCGTCAACTCATTTTCATTCATGCACCTGCTTCTAGTACGCCTTTCCATACTGCCTCCGACATCCCCGAATAAGGTGCGACTGTTTTCTGATCGTCCGCCTCCCTCAGGTCAGACTGCCCATGGACTACTCCTAAACTTCAAGACAACCTACAGACTGACAGTTCATCGATAATCGCTCAAAAACGACCTATGTGACTCTCCTTACCTTGTCAAACTGGATATTCCAGTAAGCAATGGACGAAACTCTTTTCTTTACAGACGACTACTCAAACCAATTATCTTTCTCATCATGGAATTGGTAAAACTCTTTTACGGCTCATTGCCAAATTATATCCTTCCACACTCTTTCAGGCAAGCACATTCTTTCATCCCGCATCACTTTGAATAGGATGACATAACCAGTCCCCGTTAGTAACATGCAACTCTTAATTCTTGCAGTGGTACTTGTGGACTTGCCACGTACCAGTGACAGAGTGATTTTTTGTCTTGCGGCGATGATATTTTTGAACAATTAGCCCGTCAGAACCTCCCTATTCTTAAGGTAGAAACAAACACAATCCTGCCCGCTCGTGGGCGGAGGTACTATCTTAGTAACATTGCTCGTTTAAAACCTTCGACTGCCGTGAACCTCCTCCGTCCTCTGTCTATATCACAGGCTGTAGAGGTCCGTCAAGCAGTTTCCTACTCCCCAACATGTCTAATTGTTGCGTTTAGGGCACCTCGCTAAACACTGCAAATTATGCGGCGGAATGCTGGTTCTGCAGTGCAGCGGATCATTCCAATACCGTCTTGCAGTCTTCCCCCCCTCTTTGATTTCAATTGCAAGAAACCTCATCCGTTCCTTTTCACGCTGTTGCTCATTTATTGCAATGAACGAAATATCGTTTTATCTTAAGGAGTGTGAGGGCCTTACCCTATGGGCAGTCTATCAGCTCCGCCGTCCAAGAAGCTTCCTTGAGTCCCATATGCTTGGGTAGCCTGAAAACCCCAAACCTCGACAGTCCTCCCGCCTCCCAATCCCCTCAACATCCCATTGTCTTCCAGGGTCGCCCTAGTTTCTAATTCTTTGTGGTTTTATCCTCTGACATTCCTACCTCCGCACCACTTCCTACTTCTACTTCATCTCGCTCGCTTGATTCTCAGTCTATGAGACCTTGCAGACCTACAATTCCTTGCATTCATCACCCTTGCAGATCTATCATCTACCTCAGAGTCCTAGTTCTCACCCCCCTTTCCATCTCTCACACAAAAGGTGGAGAGATCTCCCACGCCCCCCTCATGTAGTCCCTCTTATCCAGTTCCCACCCATTTCCCCCCATATGTTTTACCCCCAACCTCCTTCCTCTCCTTGTTTATAATCGGATTCTTCTACCTCAATCAACAATGCATCTATCCAGGATCATACTCCCTGCCCCCTCTCAGACCTCTTTGGTTGCCTCCATAGTTACTCAACCTTTACTGGCAATGCCTCTCCTGTCTCTGACATCATGCAAACGTCGGCTTCCTTAACAACGAGACGTAAACACTATCTACAGCTAAACTGCAGTGACGACACCCCATGGACACAACGCGCCTCCTTCATTTATTTCAAAAACCCCTTCTATTCACGACCCTCGCAACAATCTATTCCTCCTCAATATTCAAAATCATCCTGATTAACCCGATAAACGTTGCCCCCACATGCTGACTTTACTGTTGATGTTTTTTATTTTTTTTTTTTTTTTTATTTTTTTTTTTTTTTTTTTTATTTTTTTCTTTTTTTTTTTTTTTTTTTTTTTTTTTTTTTTTTTTATTTTTTTTTTTTTTTTTTTTTTTTTTTTTTTTTTTTTTTTTTATTTTTTTTTGTTTTTTTTATTTTAGTTTGTTTTTTTTTTTTTTTTTTTTTTATTTTTTTTTTTTTTTTTTTTTTTTTTTTTTTTTTTTTTTTTTTTTTTTTTTTTTTTTTTTTTTTTTTTTTTATATTTCCGTACAAAATGTCCTTTTTTTACAATGAAATAATCAGGTTTTAAGGGGCAATCAAGGAAGAACCTAAGTGTTTACTCTCACAGTTGTTCCCATTATGTGTTGGTTTACAGAGCCCAAAATTCGCTTCTGTCATTCGCCCCGTTCAGGCTACGTGCCTGTTACAACTCTTCTGATCCTTTTACCTGACAGAATCATTTAATGAAAGTGCAGCTTCTTGTGCACGTTGATATACTGTATCAACAAGTTTTGTTCGTTTCCTGCTGCATTATACTGCAAGCTCGTATTTATTTACACAGATGGTTTCAGTTTGCTCCTCTTTATTTCTCCCTTCCCCATGCATTCTGTATCTCTGATATCGCATTTTTAATTTTTTCTCTACCACCACTGCCTATCTTTGTTGTGATGACTAAACGCCCACTGCGACTCTCGTGTTATCAGTTGGAAACTCTTCTCACTTTTCATCCTCTTTCATTTTTAAATACCAGTGCTCCAACCTCATTTTGACATTCTCGTACTCCAGTCTCTTTTCCTGCCTCGATTTTTCTATCTGTTCCTCGCCCATTGGCGCTTTGATTTTCGAGTGGTCAGTTCTCCAGATTTACATGAATAGTAAATCACTTCCAATCCTTCCACTTCTTACTACGTATACCCAACCATTTTATAACCCTCGTTGGCATTTGCTCGAGCAGACCAGGACTTAGACACCCATCTACCCACCTGTTGTGAGACCTCCTTCGTCCTCTATTGATGAACTGGCACACCAATTTTCGAACCTTATCCTAACTGCTGCAATGGCGCATTCTGTCCCCCAAACTTCGGGTAGCATTCACAGACATGCTACCTTGGTGGTTCTCCTACATGCGCCCTTGCAATGTGTTTTAAAACGTCTTGTGGGGCCGTTATTAATATAATCGTACTGCAGAGCTTTCTGTTGGATTTTTAAGCAGGCAAGGGCATCGGCGCGTCATTGGACGTCGCTAAACGCACACGTTGTCTAGCTTACGTGTCACATTTACCTCATGTTTCCCCTATGTGCAACGATTTGAAAAGGTTCAGAAATTGTTGTGCCTAAGTACACTCTGACCCAGCTCCTGTTTAGCGATGCTGGAGTTGATGTCGCAGAACCTCTAGAAGTGCCACTGAAAACGGAACTTTCTTGTCCATCTCCCAAGGGCTTCACTCTGTCCCCTCATTTATCTCCCTCAACTACTGGAAATCGCTCTTGTACTACCGTTTCGCAAACCTGGTGCCTCAGGACTTGAACAACCTTTCCTATTGTCCCCAGTGCTCTTACCAGTGTAGTCTGCAAGGTGATGGACGATTGGTGAATAGACCATTTGATTGTTCTTATAATATCACATAAGCCTTTTTCCTCTCGCAATATGGTCTTTGCAAGGCTTCAGATGCCTTGCTCCACTTAGATATGTATATTGTTCAAATGCCTTTGCTAAAAAACAAAAAACCACTGTCCTGTGGGTCTTTTTTATCAAGATAAAGCATAGACACCACTTGGAGGTAAACATTCTAAGCCCAAGCTCACTCTTTAGGCCTCCACGGTAATCTACCAAACTTCCTTGCTACTTTCTGTCCGATAGACATTTCTGGTCCGTATTGGCGTTAAAAAACATAAAAAGGAGGAACAATGCAGCAGGCCCTGATGGCCCATATACTACAGTCGTTACAATCCTTCCACAACAAAATATTTGCCCAACCCAATTTTCAATGCTATGCAATCATCACTCAAATCCAACCCCTCTCACTCATGTATTTAACTAACCTAATTTGAACTACCCTATTTCAAAACCAATGCTTTCCCAATATCCTTTTCTAAATCTAAACTTATCCAATTTGAATCCAATTATTAGCGAGTTCATTCTGAAGGATATCCACAAAACCTTATTGTTAATACCCACTTCCACTTATACACTTCGATCAGGTCTTCCCTCATTCTCTTCACCTTACAAGTGAATGTGTTAAGAGTCCTCAACCGTTCTTCGTAAGAAGATTTCTAATGCAATGTATTAATTTGGTCATTCCTATGGCCTGGCTTGTTTTCTAGCGAATTTAATCCATTCTGTAATATTGGAGACCAGAACTGTAGCTGCATAATCAGGTGAGGCCTTACAACTGATGTAAAAGTTGAAAAATAACCGATGAACGTCTGTTGCTTACACTTTCTTGAAATAAATCCCAGTAATCTTTTGGCTTTGTTACGTACGCTAGCAGCTGTCTTGGTTTTAAGGATGGTGTGCTTACCATAACTCCAGTCCTTTTTGCAATCAGTATGGCTAAGTTTACGTTTATTTAACTGATAAGTGCTAGGGTATGGACACTCCGTGACTTCAGAACCTTGCATATATCTACACTAACTGCATCTGCCCTATTTCTGACCAGGAAATGAGTGTCCAAATAGTCAGAAGTTCCGTGACTCTACTTTAGTACATTTATCCTACTATGATATGACAAATTTGCTCATATCACTAGTAAGTTCCCTCATCAAGGTCATTGATATATATTATATAACAAACAACGGCCCATTTAAGCATGCTCTCTGCCTTCCTCTTGGTGAGCCGGTGACAAAATCCATACAGCACTTTTTCTCCCCAATGCCAGAGCAGCCACTTTCTTTTAACAGTCTCAGATGTGGTACTAAATCAAAAGTCCTTACTAAAATCTAAATAAACAAAATCAAATCATTATCCTGATCAACGGCTCAAAAGGCTTTACAGAAGAAGAATAATAAATTCTAGTTAGGCCTGCATTCCACGGACTTTGTACAAGCCGCGGAGGTTCCACCAAGGTTGTATCCACAGCAACTACTCTTTTTCCTCTAGTTTATGGAATGATCTACCTTCCGTACTTCCTTATGGTTGTGACTGCTGTAGCTTACTCCGGGCCCTGACTATCGACTAGTAGCACCTCCTTTCGGTTGTATAGACCGAGTCTCCCGTTTTGAACCACTTCTCGTGACCTTAAAATTTTCTAGTACGAAAAGCCCGATTCATTACCTTTCACGCTTATTCGCTGATACTCCCTTGGTATCTTACACGGTTCACGTAATTCTGGCATTTGAAAGGTCAAGTTTCTGGCCCTGCATCTTTGTTTCGCCTAAAGACGTGGAGACCTCACATTT
>NW_026507179.1:0-30201 GCF_026875155.1 Cherax quadricarinatus | reverse complement strand
TCTTTCTCTCTTCAGAGAGGTTTCACTTTCTTTATGATTAAATATAATTTTTTTTTTTGGGGGGGGGGGATGTAAATTACTGTTTGTAATCAAGTATAATCTCTATAATTTCCCGACAGTACTGAAATTAAAATCAAAGGAGTGGCTCACGTCTGGCAGCTCTGGAAGCGTCGTCCCGTCTGGAACGTACATCTCAGTAATGACAGTGTGTAGGCTGGATTGCGTCAGGAGAGCCAGCATGGTGATCAAGGTGTCACTGGTAGTAAAGACACCTTTACTCCGTCTCACTACCACTGATCTGTACCTATGTACTTCAAAATGCGCCTCATCTGAATATGTAACTTTTCTCCATTCATCTGTCGCCCATCGAGTGCCCACCTCAGCTGTTTTTTTCTTATTATTACATTACCTAATTTACTAAAGTGTAATGAACACCTGTCGACGCTCAATAATAACACACACGAAGATAGAAACTAAGGAGATTAAATGATCCGTATATTTCGACCCCTTTCTGGGATCCACTGGGGGCGAAATATACAGATCATACACTCTCCCCCGAGTTTCTGGCACCATGTGTGTTATGATTTGAGAATTACATTACTTGATGAATAAGACACATGTGTAATAGAGATACCCAAGTGTTATACATGTGTCTTATTTTAGACACGCCCAGCCAGTTGACCTGCCACTGGCAACCAAGGTGCCACTGGCAACCAAGGTGCCACTGGCAACCAAGGTGCCACTGGCAACCAAGGTACCACTGGCAACCAAGGTGCCACTGGCAACCAAGTTACCACTGGCAACCAAGGTGCCACTGGCAGACACATTTCAAGCACATCTGGACCTGCAACATTGTCACTGGGGATAATTATTTTGTGCTGGAAGGCGAGACAATGTTTGTGTATCAGTGATGACCTTGATGTGTTATTGACACTGCCTTGATGTGTTGCTGACACTACCTTGATGTGATGCTGACTGCCTTGATGTGATGCTGACACTACCTTGATGTGTTGCTGACACTGCCTTGATGTGTTTCTGACACTGTCTTGATGTGTTTCTGACACTGGATTGATGTGTTGCTGATACTGCCTTGATGTGTTGCTGACACTACCTTGATGTGTTGCTGACACTGCCTTGATGTTTTATTGACACTGTCTTGATGTGTTGCTGACATTGCCTTGATGTGTCACACCCTTGATGTGTTGCTTACACCCTTTGCTCTCATCAATAACACTAATTGATGTATTCAAGCAAAACTAATAATGATTGCTCATATGCAAGGGGAGCGCGATGGTGTTGCTGGTGGTGTTGCTGGTGGTGTTGCTGGTGGTGTTGCTGGTGGTGGTGTTGCTGGTGGTGGTGTTGCTGGTGGTGGTGTTGCTGTGGTGTGCTGTGGGGTTGCTGGTGGTGGTGTTGCTGGTGGTGGTTTGCTGGTGGTGTGTTGCTGGTGGTGTTGTTGCTGGTGGTGTTGCTGGTGGTGGTGTTGCTGGTGGTGTTGTTGCTGGTGGTGTTGCTGGTGGTGGTGTTGCTGGTGGTGTGTTGCTGGTGGTGTTGCTGGGTGGTGTTGCTGGTGGTGGTGTTGCTTTGGGGGTGTTGCTGGTGGTGTTGCTGGTGGTGGTTGCTGGTGGTGGTGTTGCTGGTGGTGGTGCTGGTGGTGTTGCTGGTGGTGGTGTTGCTGGTGGTGTTGCTGGTGGTGTTGCTGGTGTTGTTGCTGGTGGTGGTGTTGCTGGTGGTGTGCTGTGTGTGCTGTGGTGGTGTTGCTGGTGTGTTTGCTGGTGTGGTGTTGCTGGTGGTGTTGCTTGTGGTGGTGTTGCTGGGTGGTGTTGCTGGTGGTGTTTGCGGTGGTGTTGCTGGTGGTGGTGTTGCTGTGGTGTTGCTGTGGTGTTGCTGGTGGTGTTGTTGCTGTGTGGTGTTGCTGGTGGTGTTGCTGGTGGTGTTGCTGGTGGTGTTGTTGCTGGTGGTTGCTGGTGGTGTTGCTGGTGGTGTGTTGCTGGTGGTGTTGCTGGTGGTGTGTTGCTGGTGGTGTTGCTGGTGTGTTGCTGGTGGTTGTTGCTGTGGTGTTGTGTTGGTGGCTGGTGGTGTTTGCTGGTGTGTTGTTGCTGTGGTGTGTTGCTGGTGGTGTTGCTGGTGGTGTTGTGCTGGTGTGTTGCTGGTGGTGTTGCTGGTGGTGTTGCTGGTGGTGGGCTGTGGTGTTGTGCTGGTGGTGGTGTGTGTGTGGTGGTGTTGTTGCTGGTGTTTGGTGGTGTGTTGCTGGTGGTGTTGCTGGTGGTGTTGCTGGGTGGTGTTGCTGGTGGTGTTTGCTGTGGTTGCGTGGTTGCTGGTGGTGTTGTTGCTGGTGGTGGTGTGCTGGTGGTGTTGCTGTGTGGTGTTTGCTGGTGGTGTTGCTGGTGGGTGGTGTTGCTGGTGGTGTTGCTGGTGGTGTTGCTGGTGGTGTTGCTGGTGGTGTTGCTGTGTGTGTTGCTGTGGTGTGTTGCTGGTGGTGTGTGTTGCTGGGGTGTGGTGTTGCTGGTGGTGTTGGTGGTGTTGTGCTGGGGTGGGCTGGTGGTGTGTTGCTGTGGTGTTGCTGGTGGTTTGCTGGTGGTGTTGCTGGTGGTGTTGCTGGTGGTGTGTTCTGGTGGCGTGGTGTTGCTGGTGGTGGTGTTGCTGTGGTGTTGCTGTGTGTTCTGGTGGTGTTGCTGGTGGTGGTGTTGCTGGTGGTGTTGCTGGTGGTGTTTGCTGGTGGTTTGTTGTGGTGTTGCGTGGTGTGTTATGCTGGTTGGTGTTTGTGCTGGTGGAGGTTGCTGGTGTGTTTGCTGGTGGTGTTGTGCTGGTGTTGCTGTGGTGGTGTTGCTGGTGGTGTGTTGCTGGTGGTGGTGTTGCTGTGGTGTTGTGTTGTGTGTTGCGGGGTGGTGTGTTGCTTGTGTGTTGCTGTTGTGTTGCTGCTGGTGTGTTTGTTGGTTTTGCTGGTGTGTGTTGCTGGTGTATGGGGTGTTGCTAATTTGCTGTTGCTGGTGTGTATGCTGGTGGTGTTGTTGTTGCATGGTGGCTGATGGTGTTGCTGGTGGTGTTGCTGGTGGTGTTGCTGGTGGTGTTGCTGGGTTTGTGGTGGTGTTGCTGGTTGTGGTGTTGCTGGTGGTTGTGGTGTGGTTTGTGGTGTTGCTGTGGTTGTGGTGTTGGGTGGTTGTGGTGTTGTTGGTTGTGTTGTGTTGCTGGTGGTTGTGGTGTTGGTGGTTGTGGTGTTGCTGGTGTTGTGGTGTTTGCTGGTGGTTGTGGTGTTGTTGGTGTTGTGGTGTTGCTGTGTTGTGGTGTTGCTGGTGGTTGTGGTTTGTGGTGTTGTGGTTGTGTGTTGCTGGTGGTTGTGGTGTTGTGTGTTGTGGTGTTGGTGTGTGTGGTGTTGTGTGGTTGTGGTGTTGCTGGTGGTTGTGGTGTTGTGTTGGTTGTGGTGTTGTGGTTGTTGGTGTTGTGGTGTTGTGGTGGTGTTTGCTGGTGTTGTGGTGTTGCTGGTGGTTGTGTGGTTGTTGTGGTGTGTGTTGTGGTGTTGTTTGCTGGTGGTTGTGTGTTGCTGGTGGTTGTGTTTTGGTGTTGTGGTGTTGTTGTTGTTGTGGTGTTGCTGTGTTGTGGTGTTCTGTGGTTGTGGTGTTGCTGGTTGTTGTGGTGTTGCTGGTGGTTGTGGTGTTGTTGGTGGGGTTGTGTGTGTGGTTGCTGGTGGTTGTGGTGTTGCTGGTGGTTGTGGTGTTGCTGGGATGTGTTGTGGTTGTTGCTGGTGGTGTGTGTTGCTGGTGTTGTGGTGTTGCTGGGGGTTGTGGTGTTGGGGTTTGGTTGGTGTTTGCTGGGGGTTGTGGTGTTGCTGGTGGTTGTGGTGTTGCTGGTGGTTGTGGTGTTGCTGGTGGTTGTGGGGTTGGGTTGTGGTGTTGGTGGTTGTGGTGTTGTGGTGGTTGTGGTTTGGTTTGGGGGTTGCTTGGTTTGTGGTGTTATGGGGGTTGGGGTGTGCGGGTTGTGGTGTTGCTGGTGGTTGTGGTGTTGCTGGTGGTTGTGGTGTTGCTGGTGGTTGTGGTGTTGCTGGTGGTTGTGGTGTTGCTGGGGTTTTGTGGTGTTGTGTGTTGTGGTGTTGCTGGTGGTTGTGGTGTTGCTGGTGGTTTGTTGCGGTGTTTGTGTTGCTGGTGGTTGTGGTGTTTGCTGGTGGTTGTGTTTGCTGGGGGTTTGTGGTGTTGCTGGTGGTTGTGGTGTTGCTGGTGGTTGTGGTGTTGCTGGTGGTTGTGGTGTTGCTGGTGGTTGTGGTTTGCTGGTGGTTGTGGTGTTGCTGGTGGTTTTGTTGTTTGCTGGGTTGTGGTGTTCTGGTGGTGGTGGTGTTGCTGGTGGTTGTGGTGTTGCTGGTGGTTGTGGTGTTGCTGTGGTTGTGGTGTTGCTGGTGGTTGTGGTGTTGCTGGGGTTGTGGTGTTGCGTGGTGTGGTTTTGCTGGTTTGTGTTGTGGTGGTTGGGTTGTTTGGTGGTTGTGGTGTTGCTGGGGTTGGTTTGCTGGGGGTTGTGGTGTTGTGGTTTGGTTTGCTGGTGGTTGTGGTTTTGCTGGTGGTTGGTGTTGCGGGTGGTTGGGGTGTTGCTGGGGGTTTTGTGTTGCTGTGTTGGGGTGGTGTTGTGGTGTTGCTGGTGGTTGTGGTGTTGCTGGTGTTGTGGTTTTTGCGGGTGGTTGTGGTTTTTGCTGTGGTTGTGGTTTGTTGCTGGTGGTTGGGGGTGTTGCTGGTGGTTGTGGTGTTTTGAACACTTACTCAACAATCCCTCCAACAACTTACTCAACAATCACTCAACACTTACTCAACAATCACTCAACACTTACTCAACAATCATCTCAACACTTACTCAACAATTCACACAACACTTACCATCAATTCACAAACAATCAACACTTACTCAACATCACTCAAACACGTACTCTAAAAATTCACTCAACACTTACTCAACAATCACTCAACACTTACTCAACAATCACTCAACACTTACTCAACAATCACTCAACACTTACTCAACAATCACTCAACACTTACTCAACAATCACGTCCAACACTTTACTCAAAATCACTCAACACTTACTCAACAATCACTCCAACAATCACTCAACAATCACTCAACACTTACTCAACAATCACTCAACACTACTCAACAATCACCTCAACAATCACCTCAACAATCCACTCAACACACACTCAACAATCACTCACAATACCAAACAATCACTCAACAACACTCAACACACTCAACAATCACTCAACACACACTCTCAACAATCACTCAACAATCCCTCAACAATCACTCACAACAATCACTCAACAACACTCAACAATCACTCAACACACACTCAACACTCACTCCAACAATCACTCAAACAATCACCGAACAATCACTCAACACTTACCTCAACAATCACGTCAAACACCACTCACACTTACTTCAAAAATCACTTCAACACTTACTCAAACAATCTCTCACACTTACTTCAACAATCACTCAAACACTTACTCAACAATCACCAACAAACACTCAACAATCACTCAACACTTACTCACAATCACTCAACATCTTACTCAACAATCACATCAACAAACACTCACCAAAATCACTCACCATCACTCAACAATCACTCAACACACACTCAACAATCACTAACAGATCACATCAACAATCACTCAACAATCACTCAACAACACTCACAATCCTCAACACACACACAACAATCTCCAACAATCACTCAACATCACTCAACAATCACTCAACAATCACTCAACAATCACTCAACAATCACTCAACACACACTCAACAATCACTCAACAATCACTCAACAATCACTCAACAATCACTCAACAATCACTCAACAATCACTCAACAATCACTCAACAATCACTCAACAATCACTCAACACACACTCAACAATCACTCAACAATCACTCACAATCCCTCAACACACACTCAACAATCACTCAACAATCACTCAACAATCACTCAACAATCACCAACAATCACTCAACAATCACTCAACACACACTCAACAATCACTCAACAATCACTCAACAATCACTCAACACACCTCACAATACTCAACAATCACTCAACAATCACTCACACACACTCAACAATCCACTTCAACAATCACTCAACAATCACTCAACACTTACTCAACAATCACTCAACAATCACTCAACAACACTCAACAATCACTCACAACACTTTCACCAACAATTCATCCTATTTTTTCACAAATAAAAGTTTGATGATATATTGAGTTATCTTTGCGCTGATATGTCAGCCCTGATAGGTCAGTACCTGAGTAGTGTCAGCCTGAGTATGTCAGAGCCAGATTAGTGTCAGCCTGAGTAGTGTCAGCCTGAGTAGTGTCAGCCCGGAAGTAGGCAAACTTCAGTAGTGTCAGCTTGAGTAGTGTCAGCCTGAGTAGTGTCAGCCTGAGTAGTGTCAGCCTGAGTAGTGTCAGCCTGATTATGTCAGCCTGATTAGTGTCAGCCTGAGTAGATGTCAGCCTGAGTAGTGATCAGCCTGACTGTGAGGCAAACTTCATATGCAGCTTGATAGTGTCACCTGAGCTGAAAAGCAAACTTCAGTAGTTCCAGTCTGAGCTAGAGACAAACTTCAGTAGTGTCATTCTGAGGAGAGAGACAAACTACAGTAGTGTCCAGTCTGAGCTGAGAGACAAACATCAGTAAGTGTCAGTCTGAGTGAGAGACCAAACTTCAGTAGTGTCATCTGGCGTGAGAGACAACTTCAGTGAGTGTCAGTCTGAGCTGAAAGACAAACTTCAGTAGTGTCAGTCTGATCTGAAAGACAAACTTCAGTAGTGTCAGCCTGAGGTGAGAGACAAACTTCAGTAGTGTCAGCCTGAGCTGAAAGACAAACTTCAGTAGTGTCAGTCTGATCTGAAAGACAAACTTCAGTAGTGTCAACCTGACTGAGAAACACACTTCAGTATGGTCCAGCCTGAGCTGAGAAACAAACTTCAGTAGTGTCAGTCTGAGCTGAACAAACTTCAGTATGTCAGACTGAGTGAGAGACCAAACTTCAGCAGTGTCCCAGCCTGAGCTGAGAAACAAACTTCAGTAGTGTCAGTCTGAGCTGAGAAACAAACTTCAGTAGTGTCAGTCTGAGGTGAGAAACAAACTTCAGTAGTGTCAGTCTGAGGTGAGAGACAAACTTCAGTAGTGTCAGCCTGAGGTGAGAAACAAACTTCAGTAGTGTCAGTCTGAGGTGAGAAACAAACTTCAGTAGTGTCAGTCTGAGGTGAGAGACAAACTTCAGTAGTGTCAGCCTGAGGCGAGAAACAAACTTCAGTAGTGTCAGTCTGAGTTGAGAAACAAACTTCAGTAGTGTCAGTCTGAGGTGAGAGACAATCTTCATAGTGTCAGTCTGAGGTGAGGAGAGCAAACTTCAAATAGTGTCAGTCTGAGTGAGAACAAACTTCGAGTAGTGTCAGTCTGAGGTGAGAAACAAACTTCAGTAGTGTCAGTCTGAGGTGAGAGACAAACTTCAGTAGTGTCAGTCTGAGGTGAGAGACAAACTTCAGTAGTGTCAGTCTGAGGTGAGAAACAAACTTCAGTAGTGTCAGTCTGAGGTGAGAGACAAACTTCAGTAGTGGCCAGTCCCTTAGGTAGAAACAACTTCAGTAGTGGCAGTCTGAGTGAGAGACAAAACTTCAAGTTATGCAGTCTGAGTGAGAGACAAACTTCAGTAGAGTCACCTGAGGTGAGGAGAAAACTTCAGTAGAGTCAGTTCTGAGGTGAGAGACAAACTTCAGTAGTGGCATTCTGAGTGAGAGACAAACTTCAGTAGTGTCAGTCTGAGGTGAGAGACAAACTTCAGTAGTGTCAGTCTGAGGTGAGAAACAAACTTCAGTAGTGTCAGCCTGAGGTGATAGACCAACTTCAGTATGTCATGTCTGAGGTGAGAGACAAACTCAGTAGCGTCATTCTGAGGTGAGAAACAAACTTCAGTAGTGTCAGAGATTATCGTCAAGTGTTCCATCAAAGATTGATCACATACGTCAGCTTCAGAGGTTGAAGTCACACAGCTAACAAATATTGTAGAGTCTAACGGTGACAGGATAGCCAGTTAAGCTGTCATCATGTAGTTCCATCTGAACATTTAGTACATCTTGATCCTGTAGTACCATCGGATCCTGTAGTACCAATATGATCCTTGTAGAACCATCTTGAACAGTGTAGTACCATCTTGATCCTTGTAGTACCATCTTGGTCTTGTAGTAACCATCCTGATCCTGTAGTACCATCTTGAACATTGTAGTACCATCTTGATCCTTGTAGTACCATCTTGATCCTTGTAGTACCATCTTGATCCTTGTAGTACCATCTTGAACATTGTAGTACCATCTTGATCCTTGTAGTACCATCTTGATCCTAGTAGTACCATCTTGATCCTTGTAGTTAACCATCTGAAACATTGTAGCACCATCTTGATCCTTGATACCATCTTGATCCTTGTAGTACCATCTGATCCTTGTAGTACCATCTTGATCCTTAGTAGTACCATCATGATCCTTGTAGTACCATCGTTGCATCCTTGTAGTACCATCTTGATCCATGTAAGTACCAACCTTGCACATTGTAGGACCCATCTTGACCCGTTGTAGTACATCTTTGACCCTTGTAGTACCATCTTGATCCTTGAGAGCCATCTTGATCCTTGTAGTACCACTTGATCCTTGTAATACCAACTTGAACCATGTAGTCCCATCTTGATCCTTGTAGTTCCATCTTGAACATGTAGTACCATCTGAAAACAATGTAAACCATCTTGAACATTGTAGTACCATCTTGATCCTTGTAGTACCATCTTGAACATTGTAGTACCATCTTGAACATTGTAGTACCATCTTGATCCTTGTAGTACCATCTTGAACATTGTAGTACCATCTTGATCCTTGTAGTACCATCTTGACATTGTAGTACCATCTTGAACAATTGTAGTAACCATCTTGAACATTGAGTACCATCTTGATCTTGTATACCAATCATGACCCTTGTAGTACCATCTTGATCCTGGTAAGTACCATCTGAACATTGTAGTAATACCATCTCTGACCCGTGTAGTACCTCTTTGACCCTTTTAAGTACCAACTTGATCCTTGTAGTAACCATCTTACCCTTGTAGTACCAAGTTGATCCTTGTAGTAACACAACATGATCCTTGTAGAAACCATCTTATGAACATTGTAGTACCAACAATGAACATTGTATACCCCATCATGAACATTGTAGTACCATCTTGATCCTTGAAGTACCATCTTTGACCCTGTAGTACCATCTTGATCCTTGTAGTACCATCTCGAACATTGTAGTAACCATCTTGACCCTTGAAGTACCATCTTGACCCTTGTATTACCATCTTGATCCTTGAGTACCATCTGACCCTTGTAGTACCATGTTGATCCTTGTAGTACCAACTTGATCCTTGTAGTACCATCTTGATCTTTGAAGTACCATCTTGATCCTTGTAGTACCATCTTGACCCCTTGTATAACCATCTTCACCCTTGTAGTACCATTTTGATCCTTGTAGTAACCATCTTGACCCTTGAAGTACCATCTTGACCCTTGTAGTACTCATCTTGCTCCTTGTAGTACTCCATATTGATCCTTGTAGTACCAATCTTGACCTTGTAGTACCAACTTGACCATGTAGTACATCTGACCCTTGTAGTACCTATCAATGACCCGTGTTATTACCATCTTGATCCTTGTAGTAACCATATTGATCCTTGTAAGTACCATCTGAACATGTATACCATCTTACCCTTGTAGTACCATCTTGAACCTTGTAGTAACCATCATGACCCTTGTAGTACCCATCATGACCTTGTAGTACCATCTTGATCCTGTAGTACCATAATGATCTGTAGTATCTACCATCTTGATCCATGTAAGTACCATTTTGAACCCTTGTAGTACGACACTTGAGTCCTTGTAGTAACATATTGATCCTTTTAGTACCCATCTTGATCCTTGTAGTACCATCTTGACCCTTGGTAGTTCCATCTGAATCCTTTGTATACCATATAGACCCATGTAGTACCATCATGACCCTTGTAGTCCATCTTGACCCATGTAGAAACCATCTTGATCCTATTAGTACCATATTGATTGCCTTGTAGTAACCATCTTGATCCTTGTAGTACCATCTTGACCCTTGTAAGTACCATGTTGAGTCCTTGTAGTACCATCTGACCCTTGTAAGTACCATGTTGATCCTTGTAGTACCATCTTGACCCTTGTAGTAACCATCTTGATCCGTCGTAGTACCATATTGTCCCTTGTAGTACCATCTTGATCCTGTATGTACCATCTTGAAACATTGTAGTACCATCTTGACCCTGAAGTACCACTTGACCCTTGTATACCATCATGACTTGTAGTACCATCTTGACCCTTGTAGTACCATCATGACCTTGGGTAGTACCATCTTGATCCTGTAGTACCATCTGAACATAGTAAGAATCCATCTTGATTCCTTGTAGTACCATCTTGACATTGTAGTACCATCTTGATCTTGTAGTACCCATCTTGATCCTTGTAGTACCATCTTGAACATTGTAGACCATCTTGAACATTGTTAGTACCATCTTGAGCATTGTAGTACCATCTTGATCCTGTAGTACCATCTTGATCCCTTGTAGTACCATCTTGATCCTTGTAGTACCATAATGATCCTTGTAGTACCAATCTTGATCCTTTATACCTTCTGATCCTTGTAGATACATCTTGATCCTTTAGTACCAATCTTGATTCCTTGTAGTACCAATCTTGATCCTTGTAGTACCATCATGATCCCTTGTAGTACCATCTTGACCTTTGTAGTACCATCTTGAACCCTTGTAGTACCATCTAGATCCTTGTAGTACCATCTTGATCCTTGTAGTACCATCTTGATCCTTGTAGTACCATCTTGATCCTTGTAGTACCATCTTGAACATTGTAGTACCATCTTGAACATTGTAGTACCATATTGAATCCTTGTAGTACCATCTGATCCATTGTAGAACCTCTTGACCCTTTGTTTTGTACCATTTGACCCTTGTAAGAAACCATCTTTGAACAATGTGTACCATCTTGAACATTGTAGAACCATCTTTGATCCATGTATACCATCTTGACCCTTGTAGTACCAACCTGAACATGTAGTACCAATCTTGACCCTTGTAGTACCATCATGATCCTTGTAGTACATCTTGATCCTTGTAGTACCATCTTGATCTTGTAGTACCATCTTGAACCTTGTAGTAACCACTTGATCCTTGTAGTACCATCTTGATCCTTGTAGTAACCATCATGAACATTGTAGTAACATCTTGAACATAGTATACCATCTGAACATTGTAGTACCTTCAGAACATGTATACCATCTTGACCCTTGTAGTACCATCTTGATCCTTGTAAGATACCATCTGATCCTTGTAGTACCATCTTGATCCATGGTAGTACCATCTTGATCCTTGTCGTACCATATTGATCCTTGTTAGTATCATCTTGATCCATGTAGAACCATATTGACCTTATAGTACCATCTTGAACATTGTAGTACATCTGACCTTGTAGTAACCATCTGATCCTTGTAGTACCATCTGATCCTTGTAGTACCATCTTGATCCTTGTACAACCACGAGAACACTCCAGTGTCTGCTTACATACACCAGTAAATCCACAGACAACCACGATAACCTCAGTGTCCTGGCTTACTTACACCTAGTAAGCCACAAGACCAACCACGAAACACTCAGTGGTCTGGCTTACTATACACCTAGAAAGCCACAGACAACCACGAGAACACTCAGTGTCTGGCTTACTTACAACCTATTAATCCACAGACAACCACGAGAACACTCGTGTCTGGCTTACTTACCCCACCTAGTAAGACCACAGACAAAACCACGAGAACACTCAGTGTCTGCTTACTTACACCTAGTAAGCCACAGACAAAACCACGAGAACACTCAGTGTCTGGCTACTTACACCTAGTAAGGCCACAGACAGAGTCAGCCACGAGAACACTCAGTGGGTGTGGCTTTACTTTACACCTAGTAACCACAGACAGCCCCGAGAACACTCAGTGTCAGGCTTACTATAACACCTAGTAATGCCACAGAACCGTCCACTGAGAACACCCAGTGTCTGGCATACTTACTACACAAGAAAGCCACAGGACAAGCCACGAGAACACTCAGTGTCTAGGCCTACATACACTTAGAAATCCACAGACAGCCACGAGCACACTCAGTGTCTGGCTACATACACCTAGTAAGGCCACAGACAGCCACGAGAACACCCAGTGTCTGCTTACTTACACCTAGTAATCCACAGACAAGCCACGAGAACACTCATGTCTGGATTACTTACCACCTAGTAAGCCACAGACAGCCACGAGACCACCTCAGTTGTCTGGCTTACTTACACCTAGTAAGACACAGACAACACGAGAACACTCAGTGTCTGGGCCTACTTACACCTAGTAAGTCCCACAGACAGCCACGAGAACACTGCACTCAGTGTCAGGCTTACAGAACCTAGTAAGCCACAGACGAACCACGAGAACACTCAGGTCTGGCTACATACACCCTAGTAACCACAGACAAGCCACGAAGAACACCAGTGTCTGGCTTACTTACACGCGGGACGGTAACAACAGACAGCCACGAGAAACTCATTCTGGCTTACTTACACCTAGTAGCCACAGACAACTCACGAGAACACTCAGTGTCCAGGCTTACCTTACACCTAGTAAGACACAGACAGCCAACGAAGACACACTCAGTGTCTGGCTTACATAATCACTTATAAGCCCGACAGACAGCCACGAGAACACTCAGTGTCTGGCATACTAACCACCTAGTAAGCCACAGACAGCCACGGAGAACACTCCCAGTGTCCCTGGCTTACTTACACCTATAAGCCACAGACAGCCATCCACGAAACACTCAGTGTCTGGCTTACATACACCTATTAAGCCACAGACAGCCACGAAACACTCAGTTTCATGGCTTACTTACAACCTAGTAAGACACAGACAACCACGATAACACTCAGTGTCTGGCTTACTTACACCTAGTAAGCCACAGCAACAACACCACAGAACACTCAGTGTCTGGCTTACTTACACCTAGTAAGCCACAGACAGCCACTAGAACACTCAGTGGTGATGCTTACTTTACTCCTAGTAAGGCCACGACAGGCCACGAGAACACTCAGTGTGTAGGCATACTTACACCTAGATAAGACCACAGACAAGCCACGATAACAACCCAGGTCTGGCTGTACATACACCAAGTAAGCCAAGACAGCCAACCGAGACACCCATGTCTGGCTTCCTTACACCTAGTAAGCCACAGACAAACCACGAAACACTCAGTGTGTGGCTTACCATACACCTATAAGCCACATTACAAGCCAGAGAACACTCATTGTCTGGCTTACTTTACACCTAGTAAGGCCACAAGACAGCCCACGAGAACACACAGTTGTTGCTTACTAACTTACAACCTAGTAAAGCCACAGACAGCACGCGAACACTCATTGTGAGGCTACTTACACCTATACCACAGACAGCCACGAGACACACCATTGTCTGGCTTACCTACACCGTAGTAAGATAAGGTCGGCCACAGACAGCCACGAGAACAACCCATGACTGGGCTTACATACACCTAGTAAGCCACAGCAGCCACGAGAACACTCAGTGGTCCCGCCTCCCCCCTGGCTTACTTGTTACACCTATAAGGTGCCACAGACAGCCACGATAACACTCAGTGTCTGCTTACTTACACCTAGTAATCCACAGACAGGCCACGAGAATACACTCAGTGTCTGGCTTTACTTACACCTAGTAAGCCGCAGACAAAACCACGAGAACACTCAGTGTCCTACTTACTTACACCTAGTAAGCCACAGAACAAGCCACGAGAACACTCAGTGACAGGCTTACTTACACCTAGAAGAAGCCACAGACAACCACAGAACACTCAGTGTCTGGCATACTTACACCTAGAAGCCACAATACAACCTACAAACACTCAGTGTCCTGGCTTACTACACCTAGTAAGCCACAGACAGCCACGAGAAACACTCAGTGTCATGGCTTACTTACAACCTAAGTATAGCCACAGACAGCCACAGAACACTCAGTGATCCTGGCTTACTTACACGCTAGGTAAGCCACAGACAGCCACGAGAACACTCAGTGTCTGCTTACTTACACTATAAGCCACAGACAGCCACGAGACACTCAGAGTCTGGCTTACTTACACCTAGTAAGCCCACAGACAACCACGATAACACTCATAGTGTGGCTTAATTACAACAGTAAGCCACAGACAACCACGAAAAACGTCAGTGACTGGCTTACTTACTCCTTGTAAGCCACAGACAACCACGAGAAACACTCAGTGTCTGGCTTAACTTACACCTAGTAAGAGCCACAAAACAACCACGATAACACTCAGTGTGTGGCTTACTTACACCAAGTAAGCCACAGACAACCACGAGAACACTCATTTCTGCATACTTACACCTAGTAAGCCACAGACTGCCACGAGAACACTCGTGCCTGCTTACTTACACCTAGTAAGCCACAGACAGCCACGAGAAACACTCAGTGTCTGGCTTACTTACACCTAAGTAAGCCACAGACAGGCCACGAGAAACACTCAGTTGTCTGGCTTACATACACCTAGTAAGCCACAGACAACCACGAGAACACTCAGTGTCTGGCTTACTTACACCTAGTAAGCCACAGACAGCCACGAGAACACTCAGTGTCTGGCTTACTTACACCTAGTAAGCCACAGACAACCACGAGAACACTCAGTGTCTGGCTTACTTACACCTAGTAAGCCACAGACAGCCACGAGAACATCAGTGTCCTGGCATACTGTACTCCTAGTAAGCCACAGACAGCCACGAGAACACTCAGTGTCTGGCTTACTTACACCTAGTAAGCCACAGACAACCACGAGAACACTCAGTGTCTGGCTTAACTTACAACCTAGTAATGCCACAGACAAGCCACGAGAACACTCCAGTGTCTGGCTTACATTACACCAGTAAAGCCACAGACAGCCACGAGAACACTCAGTGTACTGCTTACATACACCTAAAAGCCACAGACAGCCACGAGAACACTCAGTCTGTCTGGCTTAGCCCTTACACCTATAAGCCACAGAACAGCCACGAGAAACACTCATGTCTGGCTTACTTACACCTAATAAGCCACAGACAGCCACGAGAATCACTCAGTGTCTGGCTTACTAGACCTAGTAAGCCACAGACACCACGAAACACTCAGTGTCTGGCTTACTTACACCTAGTAAGCCACAGACAGCCACGAGAACAACCAGTGTCTGTCATACTTACACTAGTAAGCCACAGACAGCCACGAGAAACACTCGTGTCTGCTTACTTACACCTAGTAAGCCACAGACAAGCCACGAGAACACTCAGTGTCTGGCTTACTTACACCTAGTAAGCCACAGACAGCCACGAGAACACTCAGTGTCTGGCTTACTTACACCTAGTAAGCCACAGACAGCCACGAGAACACTCAGTGTCCTGCTTCCAGACACCTAAGTAAGCCACAGACCCCACGGAACACTCAGTGTCTGGCTTACTTACACCTAGTAAGCCACAGACAGCCACGAGAACACTCAGTGTCTACAACTTTCCATTAATCAACATGAGAACAATTTCCTGTCAGGCAACACATAATTACCTGAGATTCAACTCCTCACTCGCTCACTCAACACTAACTCACTTAACAGTTACTCAACAATCAATCACTCAACACTAACTCACTTAACTCTTACTCAACAATCAATCACTCAACACACTCAGCACTGACTCACTCAATAATCACCCACTCAGCACACTCACTCGACACTGACTCACTCAACACACTCACTCACACTCGACGCACTTAACACTTTACTCAGAATCCCCTCACTCAACACACAGGCCAACAACCACTCACTCAACACTTGATTCAACAGTCCCAAACACTAAACACACTACACCACTCAACATTGACCAACACACTCACATCAACATTGACTAACTTAACACTTACTTAACAATCAATCCTCAAACTCACATCAACACACTCACTCAGCACGACTCACCAACAGTCACTACAACACACTCGCACAACCCAGACTCGCTTAACACTTACTCGCCCCATCAATCACTCAACACCACTCAAACACTTACTCCACAATCACCAGTCACACACAACACTTACTCACAATCACTCAACACACTCAGCACTTACTCAACAAACACTCACAACAACACTCAAACACTAACTCAACAATCCAATCTCACACACACTCAAACACTTACCAAACAATCACTCAACACACACTCAACACTTACTCAACAATCACTCACACACTCAACACAACACTCAACACTTACTCAACAATCACACAACACCACTCAACACACACCAACACTTACTCAACTATCACTCAACACATTACTCAACAATCACTCAACACACACTCAACCGCTTACTCAACAATGCACTCAACACACCTCAACACTTACTCTACAATCACTCAACACACAACTCAAACTCTTACTCACAATCACACAACACAACACTCAAACACTTACTCAACAAATCACTCAACACACACTCAAAACGCTTACTCAACAATCACACACATCTTACTCAACAATCACACAACGACTTACTCCACACTCCACTCACACATACCAACAATCACTCAACCACACACTCAACGCTTACTCACAATCACTCCACACACACTCAACACTTACTCAACAAATCACTCAACACCCACTCAACACTTACCTCAACAATCACTCAACACACACTCACAACACTTACTTCAACAATCACTCACCACACACTCAAAACACTTACTCATCAATCACTCAACACACACTCAACACTTACTCAACAATCACTCACACACACTCAAACACTTACTCAACAATCACTCAACACACACTCAACGCTTACTCAACAATCACTCAACACTTACTCAACAATCACTCAACACACACTCAACGCTTACTCAACAATCACTCAACACACACTCAACGCTTACTCAACAATCACTCAACACACACTCAACACTTACTCAACAATCACTCAACACACACTCAACACTTACTCAACAATCACTCAACACACACTCAACACTTACTCAACAATCACTCAACACACACTCAACGCTTACTCAACAATCACTCAACACACACTCAACGCTTACTCAACAATCACTCAACACACACTCCAACACTTACTCAACAATCACCACACACACTCAAGACACTTACTCAACAATCACTCAACACATACAACACCAACACTTACTCAACAATCACTCAACACACACTCAACACTTACTCTCCAAACCAATCACTCAACACACACTCAACACTTAACTCAACAATCACTCACACAGCACTCAACAATTACTCACAATCACTCAACACACACTCAACACTTACTCAACAATCACCAACACACATACACTCAACACTTACTCAACAATCACTCAACACACACTCAACGCTTACACAACAAAACACATCTACATCTACTCAACAATCCTCAACACACACTCAAACGCTTACATCAACAATCAACTCAACACACACTCAACGCTTACTCAACAATCACTCAACACTCACTCAACACTTACTCAACAATCACTTCAACCCACACTCAAACACTTACTCATCAAAACACTCACTCTACACACACTCAACCTTACTCAACAATCACTCACACACACTCAACGCTTACTCTCAACACCACTCCACTTACTCAACAATCACTCACACACACACACTCAACGCTTACTCAACAATCACTCAACACACACTCAACACTTACTCAACAATCACTCAAACACACACACAACACTACTCAACAATCCCAACACAACACTCAACACTTACACAACAATCACTCACACACACTCAACACTTACTCAACATACACTCAACACACACTCAAACACTCTTACTCAACAATCACTCAACACACCTGAACACTTACTCAACAATCACTCAACACACTCAACACACACTCAACACTTACTCAACAATCACTCAACACACTCAACACACACTCAACACTTACTCAACAATCACTCAACACACACTCAACACTTACTCAACAATCACTCAACACACACTCAACACTTACTCAACAATCACTCAACACACTCAACACACACTCAACACTTACTCAACAATCACTCAACACACTCAACACACACTCAACACTTACTCAACAATCACTCAACACACACTCCAACACGTTACTCAACAATCACTCAACAAACACACTCAACCCAAACACTCAACACTTCTCAACAATCACTCAACACACTAAACAACACTCAACACCTTACACTCAACAATCACTCAACATCACTCAACACACACTCAACACTTACTCAACAATCACTCAACACACTCAACACACACTCAACACTTACTCAACAATCACTCAACACGCTCAACACACACTCAACACTTACTCAACAATTCACTCAACACACACTCAACACTTACTCACCAATCACTCAACACCGTCAACACCTACCACTCAATCACTTACACAAAATCGAATCACTCAAACACTCAACACACATCTCAACACATACTCAAACAATCACTCAACCACACTCACACACAACTCAACACTTTACTCAACAATCACTCAACACTTTACTCAACAATCACTCCAACACAACAATCGACACTTACTCAACAATCACTCAACACTACTCAACAATCACTCAACACACACTCAACACTACTCAACACTTCCTCAACAATCCTCAACACACACTCAACCTTACTCAAAAAACACTCATCACTTACTCAAATCACTCAACACACACTCATACAATTACTCAACACTTACTAACAATCACTCAAGCACACATCAAACACTTACTCAACAATCACTCAACACTTACAACAACATCACACAACACACTCAACACACACTCACACTTACTCAACAATCACTCCAACACTTACTCAACAATCACTCAACACACACACAACACTTTACTCAACACTTACTCAACAATCACTCAACACACACTCACAACACTTACTCAACAATCACTCAACACTTACTCAACAATCACATCAACAACACACACAACACTTACTCAACACTTCCTCAACAACCACTCAACACACCACTCAACACTTACTCAACAATCACTCAACACTTTACTCAACAATCACTCAACAATCACTCAACACTTACTCAACAATCACTCAACACACACTCAACACTTACTCAACAATCACTCAACACACACTCAACACTTACTCACAATCGACTCAACACACACTCAACACACTCAACAATCACTTAACACTCTTTACTCAACAATCACTCAACACACTCAACACACCACTCAACTCTTACTCAACAATCACTTCACTCCAACACACACTCAACACTTACTCCAACAATCACTCCAACACACTCAACACACACTTCAACACTTTACTCCAACAATCACTCACACACTCAACCACACTCTCAAACACTTACTCAACAATCACTCCACACACTCAACAACACACTCACACTTACTCAACAATCACTCAAACAACACGCCAACAAAAACCAACACTCAACACTTACTCAACAATCACCTCAACACATCACTCACACCCTTACTCAAAATCACTCAACACACCAACACAACAACTCAACACTTACTCAAACAATCATCTCAACACACACCACACACACTCAACACTCTACTCAACAATCACTCAACACTCTCAACACAACACTCAACACTTACTCAACAATCACTCAACCACTACTCAACAATTCCTCAACACACACTCAACACATACTCAACAATCACACACACTTACTCAACAATCACTTCTCAACACACACTCAACACTTACTCAACACTTACACAACAATCACTCAACACACACTCACCACTTACTCAACAATCACTCACACTTACTCAGACAATCACTCAACACACACCAACACTTAATCAACACTTACTCAACAATATCACTCAACACACACTCAACACTACTCAACAATCACTCAACTCTACATCAACAATCACTCAACAAACACTCACACACACCTCACACTTACTCAACAATCACTCAACACTACTCAACAATCACTCAACACACACTCAACACTTACTCAACACTTACTCATCAATCACTCAACACACACTCACACATACTCAACAATCACTCAACACTTACTCAACAATCAATCAACACACACTCAACACTTACTCACACTTACTCAACAACCACTCAACACACACATCAACACTTACTCAACAATCACTCAATCCAACTACTCAAGAACAAATCACTCAACAATCACTACACTTACACCAACAATCCTCAACACACACTCAAACACTTACTCAACAATCACTCAACACACCCTCAACACTTACTCAACAATCACTCAACCACACACCTCAACACACTCAACAATCACTTAACACTTACTCAAACAATCACATCAACACACACTTAACACACTCAACAATCACTTACACTTACTCAACAATCACTCAACACACACTCAACACTTACTCAACACTTACTCAACAATCACTCAACACACACTCAACACTTACTCAACAATCACTCAACACTTACTCAACAATCACTCAACAATCACTCAACACTTACTCAACAATCACTCAACAACGCTCAACACACACTCAACAATCACTCAACAATCACTCAACACACACTCAACAATCACTCAACAATCACTCAACACACACTCAACAATCACACAACACACTACTCAACAATCACTTCCACAATCACTCAGACAATCACTCAACACACAACTCAACACACTTAACACCACACTCAACAATCACTCAACACTAAACAACAATCACACAACAATCACTTAAAACTTACTCAACAATCACTCACACTTACCCAACAATCACTCAAACAATCACTCAACCACTTACTCACAACACTCAACACACACTCAACACTTACTCAACAATCAATCAACACTTACTCAACCATCACTCAACACTTACTCAACAATCCCTCCAACAACTTACTCAACAATCACTCAACACTTACTCAACAATCACTCAACACTTACTCAACAATCATCTCAACACTTACTCAACAATTCACACAACACTTACCATCAATTCACAAACAATCAACACTTACTCAACATCACTCAAACACGTACTCTAAAAATTCACTCAACACTTACTCAACAATCACTCAACACTTACTCAACAATCACTCAACACTTACTCAACAATCACTCAACACTTACTCAACAATCACTCAACACTTACTCAACAATCACGTCCAACACTTTACTCAAAATCACTCAACACTTACTCAACAATCACTCCAACAATCACTCAACAATCACTCAACACTTACTCAACAATCACTCAACACTACTCAACAATCACCTCAACAATCACCTCAACAATCCACTCAACACACACTCAACAATCACTCACAATACCAAACAATCACTCAACAACACTCAACACACTCAACAATCACTCAACACACACTCTCAACAATCACTCAACAATCCCTCAACAATCACTCACAACAATCACTCAACAACACTCAACAATCACTCAACACACACTCAACACTCACTCCAACAATCACTCAAACAATCACCGAACAATCACTCAACACTTACCTCAACAATCACGTCAAACACCACTCACACTTACTTCAAAAATCACTTCAACACTTACTCAAACAATCTCTCACACTTACTTCAACAATCACTCAAACACTTACTCAACAATCACCAACAAACACTCAACAATCACTCAACACTTACTCACAATCACTCAACATCTTACTCAACAATCACATCAACAAACACTCACCAAAATCACTCACCATCACTCAACAATCACTCAACACACACTCAACAATCACTAACAGATCACATCAACAATCACTCAACAATCACTCAACAACACTCACAATCCTCAACACACACACAACAATCTCCAACAATCACTCAACATCACTCAACAATCACTCAACAATCACTCAACAATCACTCAACAATCACTCAACACACACTCAACAATCACTCAACAATCACTCAACAATCACTCAACAATCACTCAACAATCACTCAACAATCACTCAACAATCACTCAACAATCACTCAACAATCACTCAACACACACTCAACAATCACTCAACAATCACTCACAATCCCTCAACACACACTCCACAATCACTCAACAATCACTCAACAATCACTCAACAATCACTCAACAATCACTCAACAATCACTCAACACTCACTCAACAATCACTCAACAATCACTCAACAATCACTCAACACACCTCACAATACTCAACAATCACTCAACAATCACTCACACACACTCAACAATCCACTTCAACAATCACTCAACAATCACTCAACACTTACTCAACAATCACTCAACAATCACTCAACAATCACTCAACAATCACTCAACACTTTCACCAACAATTCATAATATTTTTCACAAATAAAAGTTTGATGATATATTGAGTTATCTTTGCGCTGATATGTCAGCCCTGATAGGTCAGTACCTGAGTAGTGTCAGCCTGAGTAGTGTCAGCCTGAGTAGTGTCAGCCTGAGTAGTGTCAGCCTGAGTAGTGTCAGCCTGAGCTGTGAGGCAAACTTCAGTAGTGTCAGCTTGAGTAGTGTCAGCCTGAGTAGTGTCAGCCTGAGTAGTGTCAGCCTGAGTAGTGTCAGCCTGAGTAGTGTCAGCCTGAGTAGTGTCAGCCTGAGTAGATGTCAGCCTGAGTAGTGATCAGCCTGACTGTGAGGCAAACTTCATATGCAGCTTGAGTAGTGTCAGCCTGAGCTGAAAGGCAAACTTCAGTAGTGTCAGTCTGAGCTGAGAGACAAACTTCAGTAGTGTCAGTCTGAGGTGAGAGACAAACTTCAGTAGTGTCAGTCTGAGCTGAGAGACAAACTTCAGTAGTGTCAGTCTGAGTGAGAGACCAAACTTCAGTAGTGTCATCTGGCGTGAGAGACAACTTCAGTGAGTGTCAGTCTGAGCTGAAAGACAAACTTTTCAGTAGTGTCAGTCTGATCATGAAAGACAAACTTCAGTATTCAGACTGAGGTGAGAGACAAACTTCAGTAGTGTCAGCCTGACTTAAAGACAAACTTCATAAGTGTCATCTGATCTGAAAGACAAACTTCAGTAGTGTCAACCTGAGCTGAGAAACAAACTTCAGTAGTGTCAGCCTGAGCTGAGAAACAAACTTCAGTAGTGTCAGTCTGAGCTGAACAAACTTCAGTATGTCAGACTGAGTGAGAGACCAAACTTCAGCAGTGTCCCAGCCTGAGCTGAGAAACAAACTTCAGTAGTGTCAGTCTGAGCTGAGAAACAAACTTCAGTAGTGTCAGTCTGAGGTGAGAAACAAACTTCAGTAGTGTCAGTCTGAGGTGAGAGACAAACTTCAGTAGTGTCAGCCTGAGGCGAGAAACAAACTTCAGTAGTGTCAGTCTGAGGTGAGAAACAAACTTCAGTAGTGTCAGTCTGAGGTGAGAGACAAACTTCAGTAGTGTCAGCCTGAGGCGAGAAACAAACTTCAGTAGTGTCAGTCCTGAGTTAGAAACAAACTTCAGTAGTGTCAGTCTGAGGTGAGAGACAATCTTCATAGTGTCAGTCTGAGGTGAGGAGAGCAAACTTCAAATAGTGTCAGTCTGAGTGAGAACAAACTTCGAGTAGTGTCAGTCTGAGGTGAGAAACAAACTTCAGTAGTGTCAGTCTGAGGTGAGAGACAAACTTCAGTAGTGTCAGTCTGAGGTGAGAGACAAACTTCAGTAGTGTCAGTCTGAGGTGAGAGACAAACTTCAGTAGTGTCAGTCTGAGGTGAGAGACAAACTTCAGTAGTGGCCAGTCCCTTAGGTAGAAACAACTTCAGTAGTGGCAGTCTGAGTGAGAGACAAAACTTCAAGTTATGCAGTCTGAGTGAGAGACAAACTTCAGTAGAGTCACCTGAGGTGAGGAGAAAACTTCAGTAGAGTCAGTTCTGAGGTGAGAGACAAACTTCAGTAGTGGCATTCTGAGTGAAGACAAACTTCAGTAGTGTCAGTCTGAGGTGAGAGACAAACTTCAGTAGTGTCAGTCTGAGGTGAGAAACAAACTTCAGTAGTGTCAGCCTGAGGTGAGAGACAAACTTCAGTAGTGTCAGTCTGAGGTGAGAGACAAACTTCAGTAGCGTCAGTCTGAGGTGAGAAACAAACTTCAGTAGTGTCAGAGATTATCGTCAAGTGTTCCATCAAAGATTGATCACATACGTCAGCTTCAGAGGTTGAAGTCCACAGCAGCTTAACAATATTGTAGAGTCTAACGGTGACAGGATAGCCAGTTAAGCTGTCATCATGTAGTTCCATCTGAACATTTAGTACATCTTGATCCTGTAGTACCATCGGATCCTGTAGTACCAATATGATCCTTGTAGAACCATCTTGAACAGTGTAGTACCATCTTGATCCTTGTAGTACCATCTTGGTCTTGTAGTAACCATCCTGATCCTGTAGTACCATCTTGAACATTGTAGTACCATCTTGATCCTTGTAGTACCATCTTGATCCTTGTAGTACCATCTTGATCCTTGTAGTACCATCTTGAACATTGTAGTACCATCTTGATCCTTGTAGTACCATCTTGATCCTTGTAGTACCATCTTGATCCTTGTAGTTAACCATCTGAAACATTGTAGCACCATCTTGATCCTTGATACCATCTTGATCCTTGTAGTACCATCTGATCCTTGTAGTACCATCTTGATCCTTAGTAGTACCATCATGATCCTTGTAGTACCATCGTTGCATCCTTGTAGTACCATCTTGATCCATGTAAGTACCAACCTTGCACATTGTAGGACCCATCTTGACCCGTTGTAGTACATCTTTGACCCTTGTAGTACCATCTTGATCCTTGAGAGCCATCTTGATCCTTGTAGTACCACTTGATCCTTGTAATACCAACTTGAACCATGTAGTCCCATCTTGATCCTTGTAGTTCCATCTTGAACATGTAGTACCATCTGAAAACAATGTAAACCATCTTGAACATTGTAGTACCATCTTGATCCTTGTAGTACCATCTTGAACATTGTAGTACCATCTTGAACATTGTAGTACCATCTTGATCCTTGTAGTACCATCTTGAACATTGTAGTACCATCTTGATCCTTGTAGTACCATCTTGACATTGTAGTACCATCTTGAACAATTGTAGTAACCATCTTGAACATTGAGTACCATCTTGATCTTGTATACCAATCATGACCCTTGTAGTACCATCTTGATCCTGGTAAGTACCATCTGAACATTGTAGTAATACCATCTCTGACCCGTGTAGTACCTCTTTGACCCTTTTAAGTACCAACTTGATCCTTGTAGTAACCATCTTACCCTTGTAGTACCAAGTTGATCCTTGTAGTAACACAACATGATCCTTGTAGAAACCATCTTATGAACATTGTAGTACCAACAATGAACATTGTATACCCCATCATGAACATTGTAGTACCATCTTGATCCTTGAAGTACCATCTTTGACCCTGTAGTACCATCTTGATCCTTGTAGTACCATCTCGAACATTGTAGTAACCATCTTGACCCTTGAAGTACCATCTTGACCCTTGTATTACCATCTTGATCCTTGAGTACCATCTTGATCCTTGTAGTACCATCTTGATCCTTGTAGTACCATCTTGATCCTTGTAGTACCATCTTGATCCTTGTAGTACCATCTTGATCCTTGTAGTACCATCTTGACCCTTGTAGTACCATCTTGATCCTTGTAGTACCATCTTGATCCTTGTAGTATCATCTTGATCCTTGTAGTACCATCTTGATCCTTGTAGTACCATCTTGATCCTTGTAGTACCATCTTGATCCTTGTAGTACCATCTTGATCCTTGTAGTATCATCTTGATCCTTGTAGTACCATCTTGATCCTTGTAGTACCATCTTGATCCTTGTAGTACCATCTTGATCCTTGTAGTACCATCTTGATCCTTGTAGTACCATCTTGATCCTTGTAGTACCATCTTGATCCTTGTAGTACCATCTTGATCCTTGTAGTACCATTTTGGGATCCTTGTAGTCCCAAATCTTGATCCTTGTAGTACCATCTTGATCCTTGTAGTACCATCTTGAACATTGTAGTACCATCTTGATCCTTGTAGTACCATCTTGATCCTTGTAGTACCATCTTGATCCTTGTAGTACCATCTTGATCCTTGTAGTACCATCTTGATCCTTGTAGTACCATCTTGAACATTGTAGTACCATCTTGATCCTTGTAGTACCTTCTTGATCCTTTTTAGTAACCATTTTGATCCTTGTAGTACCATCTTGATCCTTGTATACCTCTTGATCCTTGTAGTCCATCTGATCCTTGTAGTACCATCTTGATCCTGTAGTACCATCTTGATCCTTGTATTTACCATCTGATCCTTGGAAACATTTTGATCCTTGTAGTACCATCTTGAACATTGTAGTACCATCTTGAACATTGTAGTACCATCTTGATCCTTGTAGTACCATCTTGATCCTTGTAGTACCATCTTGATCCTTGTAGTTACCATTTTGTTTCCTTGTAGTACATCTTGATCCTTGTAGTACCATTCTTGAACATGTAGTACCATCTTGATCCTTGTAGTACCATCTTGATCCTTGTAGTACCATCTTGATCCTTGTAGTACCATCTTGATCCTTGTGTAACCATCTTGATCCTTGTAGTACCATCTTGATCCTTGTTAGTACCATCTTGAACATTGTAGTCCATCCTTGACCCTTGTAGTCCCATCTTGATCCTTGTAGTACACTGATCCTTGTAGTACCATCTTGATCCTTGTAGTACCATCTTGATCCTTGTAGTACCATCTTGAACATTGTAGTACCATCTTGAACATTGTAGTACCATCTTGATCCTTGTAGTACCATCTTGATCCTTGTAGTACCATCTTGATCCTTGTAGTACCATCTTGACCCTTGTAGTACCATCTTGATCCTTGTAGTACCATCTTGATCCTTGTAGTACCATCTTGACCCTTGTAGTACCATCTTGATCCTTGTAGTACCATCTTGACCCTTGTAGTACCATCTTGACCCTTGTAGTACCATCTTGATCCTTGTAGTACCATCTTGACCCTTGTAGTACCATCTTGAACATTGTAGTACCATCTTGATCCTTGTAGTACCATCTTGATCTTGTAGTCCATCTTGACCTTTGTAGTACCATCTTGATCCTTGTAGTACCATCTTGATCCTTGTAGTACCATCTTGATCCTTGTAGTACCATCTTGATCCTTGTAGTACCATCTTGATCCTTGTAGTACCATCTTGATCCTTGTAGTACCATCTTGATCCTTGTAGTACCATCTTGATCCTTGTAGTATCATCTTGATCCTTGTAGTACCATCTTGATCCTTGTAGTATCATCTTGATCCTTGTAGTACCATCTTGATCCTTGTAGTACCATCTTGATCCTTGTAGTACCTTTCTTGTCCTTGTAGTTTCTCTTGATCCTTGTAGTACCATTTGATCCTTGTAGTACCATCTTGATCCTTGTAGTACCATCTTGATCCTTGTAGTACCATCTTGAACATTGTAGTACCATCTTGATCCTTGTAGTACCATCTTGAACATTGTAGTACCATCTTGATCCCTTTAAACAACATTAAAGAGTAACACTATAGAGTTAAATAAATGACTTCCACGATGATTCTCTCTGTCTGTTTGTCTGTCTCTCTCTCTCTCTCTTCTCTTCTCTCTCTCTCTCTCTCTCTCTCTCTCTCTCTCTCTCTCTCTCTCTCTCTCTCCCCTCTCCCCTTCTCTCTCCCCCTCCTTTCCCCTCTCTCCCTCCCTCTCCCCCCCCCCTCTCTTTTCTCTCTCTCTTCTTTTTTTTTTTTTACACAGGGTTTGAAAAGGTTTAAAGGGAATCCCTAGCTTTATTGAAGCTATTTTACGGGTTTTAAGGATTCCTAGCTTTTTGGCAAGCTAAGAGCTGTTACCTAAATCAGCTCAATTTGAAAGCATTTTTATTGTTATGAGACATACACTAGGGAACGGGATGAAGTTGGAGCCATTTTGTGGGCCAGCATTTTCATTTGATCACTGACGTTATCTCGTTGACATCATTATGCTGTACGAAATGTGTTCCATACTCGAGTCATCCTGGGTATGTATGATCCAGAGGAGTGGATGTTCTGGAGAAGGGTACAGCCAAGAGTGAAGTTGCTGCTTTCTGGCCCGTCTTGTGGCATAAAAGCTGTTTCACGCTGTCCTCGAAGTGGATCCAAGTGTGTTTTTTTGACAATATTGGCCTTGTACATAACAGTAAGGCCACCCAATCCCTCCTTGTTGAAGGCTCTGCTGAAATGACAGATCTATCCCAGATGGGTCCAGGCGAGAGATGAGACGTCTTGCTCTGTTCCTACTCTGTCAAGCAGTCGCAGATGAGAGGGGGGGGGGGCAGGCAAACCAAGAAAGTGGAGCATACTCAAGGTGTGAGCGTACTTGTGCCTCGTACAGGATCTTGCAGCCCCTACTGTCAAGCAGATGCGAGATACGGCGAAGTGCTGTAAGCTTCCTGGCTGCCTTGTTTGCAAGATTTACAACATGGTTCTTCATGGTTAGTTTGGAGTCAAATTTCACCCCAAGGATATCAACTTCTTCTCCAGGTGCCAACATCCTCCCATTCATCCTTACTACTGCACCAGCATTACCATCATGGTGCCTAGAGACGATCATCATTTGCGTTTTCTCAGTGCAAATGTTACTTGCCATCTATTTCCCCAAGCTGATATAGCTCTCAGCTGGTGATTGATGTAGCTTAGAGCAGCTGGCATTTTCTTCTCTTGGATAAGTGAATGTCAGTGTACAGTCGTCTGCATATGCATGTGATTCTGGATGAGATGAAGAAGGTCGTTGAAGTAGACATTCCATAACAGTGGACCCAGCACGCTTCCTTGTGGAACGCTTGCCCCAATAGGATGCCTTGCTGATTCCGTTCCATTGAAGACTACACTTAGAGATCTACCATGAAGGTAATCACTGAGGAGACATAGTGTAGAGCCTGCAATTCCCAGTGCTTGAAGTTTTGCTAAGAGGCCCTGGTGCCACACCCGGTCGAAAGCGCCAGCAATGTCCAGTGCTACCACACAGCTGACTTTGGATTCATCCAGTGACTGGTGCCACTTAGTTCTCTCTCTCTCTCCCTCTCTCTCTCTCTCTCTCTCCCTCTCCTCTCTCTCTCTCCCTCTCTGTCTCTCTCCCTCTCTCTCTCTCTCTCCCTCACACACACACACACACACACACACACACACACACACACACACACACACACACACACACACACACACACACACATACACACACACACACAGTCAGTGCTGGTGTTACACTAGTGCACCATGAGAGGTTCACTTAATTAGTGGCTGACTGAGAGACACAATGTACAGCTAAATATTGTACTCAAGACTGCTGCTGCTGCTGCTGCTGCTGCTGCTGCTGCTGCTGCTGCTGCTGCTGCTGCTGCTGCTGCTGGTGCTGCTGCTGCTGCTGCTGCTGCTGCTGCTGCTGCTGCTCCTGTTGCTGCTGCTGCTGCTGCTGCTGCTGCTGCTGCTGCTAGTGCTGCTGCTGCTGCTGCTGCTGCTGCTGCTGGTGCTGCTGCTGCTGCTGCTGCTGCTGCTGCTGCTAGTGCTGCTGCGGCTGCGGCTGCGGCTGCTGCTGCTGCTGCGGCTGCTGCTGCGGCTGCTGCTGCGGCTGCTGCGGCTGCTGCTACGGCTATTATTGTTGCTACGGCTGCTGCTCTAATGACTCGTGACGCTCTCCCTCCATCACCTTTGAAGTAAGAACATTTTTGCACCAATCAGAGCAGAAAACGAGCCTTCTCAATCAATCAGCGTCAAGATAAGTGCACTCCACCAATAAGAGCCTACTTAAACCCACCAATCATCGCGTTCCTACTCAGAAGTGATGAGGAGTGTTCTCAACAAGGCCAGGGTGCCTTCAGGGACCTCGCTGAACACTAATATTTCAGTGCTTTTTTTTTTTATTTGTGGGCGGTTACATAAGTTGGCAGGAAAGTATTGAT
>NW_026507178.1:0-18284 GCF_026875155.1 Cherax quadricarinatus | reverse complement strand
GGCGATAGAAAAATTTTGGGGTTTGCTTGGGGGTTGGGTTTCTTTGTTGTTTTTGTTGTTGTTTTTTGTTTTCTTGAGTATGTCTCTTTGGTAGGGCCCCTTTTGGCAAGAGTATGGTTCATTCTTGCATTTCAAGCATTTAGGTGGGGGAAGCAGTATGCAATTGAAGTCATGCCCCTAGGCCACAGGTGGAGCAAACTTCTTTCCTTGGTGGCAATTTTTGTGTGTGTAAGTATAGTAACAATTATAGCACTGTGAGATATTTTGGAATTTCTTTTCGATAAAGGTGGGTTGATGTAGAAATAGTGAATGGGGCCCTTTTCAGCAAAAGCTCTGGCTGCATGTTGACGTCATGAAGGTGCCTTCCCAAAAGGGATGAACAAGGGTTTTTAGTAATGAAGTCCCCCTTGGCCAAGGGTTCTTTGCTTCGATAGATGACTTGATTTCTTCAGGGGGCCTGTACGTGAAAAGGTTGTCGAGTGCTTGAGGAACACGTTCCCGGGCCCTCGTGCGGGGAAAGTCAAGACAAAAATCCCTGGTTGAAGTGGTAGTAGCAGTGGTGGAAGTATTTTCACCCTCTGTGTCGTCTGTACAGACGAAAAAAAGGGCCCTTTTTAGCGATAAAATTTCGCTTTTCATTTGACTTCAGCCTGCCACTAAACGACACTGCAAGTCTTTTTGGACGACTTTTGGTTTCCCACTCGGGTTTGATTTTTTACCTGTTGGGTAATGCATCGGAGAAAGCAGTGCTGGATGACTGAGATGACGGGATGGAGGTCGGTGGAGAATGTATATCCAAAGTACACGCCCACTTATATGTGGTTTTCTAGTTTTCTCTGTTTTAGGATAAAGAAGACTCGGGGCGAGACGTTTCCTTTAAAAAATGTCCGAATGTACAAATTTTTTTTTTTTCCACATTAAAAAATTTGGGGTTTGGTCAAATGTTTGTTAGGGGGATGAATTGAAAAGGGCCCTGCCTAGTTGGGGCCAAAACAGGCCTGCTGCGTTTTCCCTCCTTCTTATTTTTTATTTTTATTTTTAAAAGGATTTGGGGGGTTATGGTAAGCAGAAACCCTTTAAACCCAAGAAGCAATCCCTAAGCGTAGTAATGGGAAAAATAGATTACGGGGAAATTTTATATCAAAAAGTGTAAGCAACAGAAGCCCCGAGGTCATACTGCGTTTTATACATCATTGAAAGGCCTCACCTAGATTATGCACTCTTTTTGGGGTTCCCCATATTACAAAATGGCATAAATTTCTTTAAAAAAAATTTCAGCGTAGGATGACTAAATTAATACATGCATTAGAAATTTCCTTATGAAAAAGTTTGAAGATCTTAGTTACTTAAAATTTTTAGAAAAAGAATGAGGGGGCCGTCGAAGTGTAAAAGTGGAAGATAGGTATTAATAAAGGGATATTAAAAAGATCTTGGGATATCTTCCTAGAGAGAACCCCGCAGTAATGGATTTAAATTAATAATTTTGATTTAGAAAGGATATGGAAAGTTTTGGGTTTGGAAAATAATTAGTTGATGACCTGTCTTTGAGTGCTACCTGTACTTAACTCTGTGAAAAGTGTCTGTTTGCTCCGGGGACTGAACCAAAGACCCCCCACGAGCAACTTACCGAACAAAGGGAAAGAATTGAGGGCAGCAAGATGGGGGATACGGCGTTTTCCCGGGGAAAAAACAAGAGGATTCGTAGTTCCTCCTTTTTCGAGTCCTCGGGTCAAGAAGGATCGTGGTCAGGGGTTGGACAGCAGGGGACGACAAAAGTTGACGATCAAAAAACGAATTGAAAGCCAGAAACGATGAAGAAGAAAGAGACTGCTGTGGAAACCCCCGTGGAAACCTCCACGATTCTGGGCTCCGCGAATGTGAGTCTACTACGGGGATCGTCACGCCGAACGACAACAAAAAGGGAAAAATTTGTTGTTGTTGGGGATAGCCAGGTTAAAAATAATGGATAGGGCTTTGCTTGAAGGGACGGGAGTAGAGACAAAGGGTATGTTTTCCTGGGGCTGCGAGGGGATTGTTAGCCGGCTTACAACATATGAACGGTAATGGGTCATCCTTTATTTGCCTCAGTGTGGGGGCAATGTTTGTGGGCAAGCGTAGAAGTGGGATTTAGTTAAAAAGTTCAGGACAGCAATGACAGTTTGGGAAGAAGGGGGGCGCCTGTTATATGTGGCATTTTGCCAAGAAGAGGTGTTTTGGGAATGAATGGTTTTCCCGAGCAATTTGGGATTAATTGTTGGTGGATAAACCTGTAAGGATAAGCGTCCCTTCATTGCAACTGGGGGCAACTTCTTGGGCCCAAATGACATGTATGCCAGGGGTGGGGTTTATTTCCAGGGGCGGTTGGGTTTTCTTTCTAATCAGTTGAGGGGGTTGTTAGGACTTTAAAATGGGGTTGTTAGAGGTATGGTTTTTTAAATGATTAATAATGAATATGGAATTTTGACTTTTGCCTGATATTAAGAATCTTAAAAGTAATGTCATGGAGTAAAATCTGGGGTTAAAGATAATTTCGAAATTGTGTAAAAAAAAAAAAATAGGAAAAATGTGCAGAAAAAAAAATATGATGGTATTTTTTGCTAACATCGAATAAGAAATAAAATTAATGAACTACGTTTGGTAGCTGTGCTGGGAAATTTGATATCATTGCATTAAAGAAACGTGGGATGATTTAAAGAGTCGGGATATGACTGTTGAGGTAATATTCAGGGATTTAAGTTTTTCAATGTGGGTAGTTAATGGGAAGGGGGGGGGGAGTTGCATTGTATTTCGAGAAAATATTAATTGTTGCATAAAAAACAGGGATAAAAAAAAGTGGAGCATAAAAGGTTGTTTGGTAGAGTTCGGGAGGGTCAAGAAAAACTAATTCTAGGTATAAAATACCACCTCCAGGCTTGGATCACTATAGAGGGAGATTCTTTGGGAGAAATTGTTGGGCTTCTGGACACAGTAACGTAGTCATAGTGGGGACTTTTAAATTTAGCCAAAATTTACTGAATTCTTTTCAGGGAATTAAGCCAAGACTTTTTGGAAACAGTTCAGGACTGTTTTCTGAAAAAAGTGAACTGAAACCCACCAGGGGTAAAAATTGAGACCTGTTTTTTTAAAAAAAGGAAACACTAGTGAAAATCGGGATTATGAAGGCTTGGCGCAAGTGTCACAAATCCATCCCTTTAGCTTAATTGGGGAATGCAAGAATAATGATAATACAGTAAAAAGCCCCGATTTTCGTTCTGCTGCCGATTATAATGGACTTGGGGAACATCTTCTAATCTTGATTGGGGTTATCTAGCTAATGCTTTTATTGACAATAATCATACTTATGAATTGAAGGGATCTGCTTTTATGATTGTTTTTCTTATAATGTACACAGTGCCCAGAGTATATACATTCCACCATGAGAGAAATAGTCCTAATAAAACTAACCCAAATGGGTTAACAGGAGGTAAAGCTTCCATTAGGGGAGAAAAGGGGAATTTAAAGGCGCCATCAGAAGAGGAGAGGTTAACCTTACTGACAATATGTTCACAGCTTAAAAGAGAAGCAAAAAAAAGGCGATTAGAAAAGCTAAGTCGTGACTATGAAATTAGAGTCGCTAATGGAATCAAAGACTAATCCAAAGGTTCTTTTCAAGTGTATAGGACGAAGGTGAAGGAAAACGTAGGACCTCTGAAATCTGGGAATGGACAGCTGACAGATAATGAACTGAAAGTGTTCCTTATTTAATTAGTATTTTTTTGTCAGTTTTTTACACAGGAGAAGATGTATATGAGATTCAAAAATTTAACAATTATTTAGTTCCTGATGAATTTAAGTTAACTAATATTACTGTCACGAGGGACATGGTTATTAAACAGATAGACAAACTGAAACAAAATAAGTCCCCGGGACCCGATGAGTTGTTTTCAAGGGTACTTAAGGAATGCAAGATGGAGCTTAGTCAGCCATTAACGAGTGTATTCAATGCGTCCATCCTTACCAGTGTTGTGCCAGAGATGTGGAAGATGGCTAATGTGGTTCCTATATTCAAATCAGGGGATAAGTCCACTCCTTCAAATTACCGTCCAATAAGCCTGACATATTGTTAGGTAAGACACATATGCAACAGTTAGGTATCTTTATTTTGAAACGTTTCGCCTACACAGTAGGCTTCTTCAGTCGAGTACAGAAAGTTTGATAGAAGCAGAAGATACTGAAGACAAGTAACACTCTTCACCCTTAAAGTTTTAGTGTGTTCAGTCCCCAGTCTGGAGAAGAGCCTTTGTTCCGTTGTCTGAAAACAATGTGAAGTGAAGGACAGACTTCGGGCCTTTAATATTGCCAGGAGGTGAGACTAGTGATTTGGGAGGGCAGGTCCTTCTCAAACCCAGCCCGTCTCACTATAGAGTTGTTGAAGAGATGTTCTGTACCAAGGATACCCTTGTGTAGCAGTGTCAGACAGCATGAACATTTAAAATGGTATAAAAAACCGACAGATTGATAGGTAAGACACATATGCAACAGTAGGTATCTTTATTTTGAACGTTCGCCTACACTTAGGCTTCTTCAGTCCGAGTACAGAAAAGTTGATAGAAGCAGAAGATACTTGAATACGATGTAATCAGTCCACAACCCTTAAAGTTTTGAGGTGGTCTGTCCCTCTGCTGGAGAAGAGCATTGTTCCGTTGTCTGAACAATGTGAAGTTGAAGTGAACAGAATCGGCCTTATATTCTTCCAGAGGTGAGCGTAGGTAGATGTTGGGAGGGCAAGGTCCTTCTCAAACCCAGCCGTTCTCACTAGTAGAGGATGTTGAAGTAGAAGTGTCATGTACCAAATACCCTTGTATGCAAGTGTCCTGACAGAATGAACATTAAATGAGTTATAAAATACCGACAGATTGTTATAAGACACCTTATGCAACAGTTAGGTATACTTTATTTTGAAAAACGATTCGCCCTACACAGTAGGCCTCTTTCGCAGTCGAGTACTGAAAAGTTGATAGAAGCAGAAGATACATGAAGACGATGTAAATCAGTCCATCACCCCTTAAAGTTTGAGTGGTTCAGTTCCCCTCAGTCTGGAGAAGATCATTGTTCCGTTGTCAGAAACAATGTGAAGTTGAAGTGACAGAATCGGGCCTTATATAGTGCCAGAGGTGAACGTAAGGTTTGATTTGGGAGGGCAGGTCCTTCTCAACCGCAGCCCCGTCTCACTAGTCGAGTTTGTTGAAGTAGATGGGTCTGTACCAAGATACACTTGTGTTGGCAGTTCTGACAGAATGAACATTATAATGGTATAAACTAACCGCCAGATTGTAAGGTAAGACACATATGCAAACAGTTTAGTTATCTTTATTTTGAAAACGTTTCGCCTACACAGTAGGCTCTTTCCTTCATCAGTACAGAAAAGTTGATAGAATCAGAAGATACGTGAAGACGATGTAATCATCCATCACCCTTAAAGTTTTGAGTGGTCATCCCTCAGTCTGGAGAAGAGCATTGTCCGAGTGTCTGAAACAATGTGAAGTTGAAGTGACAGAATAGGGCCTTATATAGTGCCAGGAGGTGAGACGTAGTTGATTTGGGAGGGCAGGTCCTTCTCAAACCAGCCGTTCTCACTAAGTAAGGTTGTTGAAGTAGATGTTCTTGTACCAAGATACCCTTGTGTTGGCAGTTTCCTGACAGAATGAACATTAAATGGTATAAAATACCGACAGATAGTTATGTAAGACACATATGCCACAGTTTTAGGTAATCTTTATTTTGAAACGTTTCGCCTACACAGTAGCTTCTTCAGTCCGAGTAAAAAAAAAACAGAAAAGAGGAATAGAAGCAGAAATACTTGAAGACAATGTAATCAGTCCATCACCCTTAAAGTTTTGAGGTGGTCAGTCCCTCATCTGGAGAAGAGCATTGTTCCGTTGTCTGAAACAATGTGAAGTTAATGACAGAATCGGGCCTTATATATTCCAGGAGGTGAGACGTCGTGATTTGGGAGGCAGTCCTTCCAAACCCAGCCGTTCTCACTATAGAGGTTGTTGAAGTAGATGGTCTGTACCAGATACCCTTGTGTTGCAAGTGTCTGACAGAATGAACATTAAAATGGTATAAAAAACGACAGATTGTTAGGTAAGACAATATTGCACAGTTAGGTATCTTTATTTTGAAACGTTTCGCCTACACATAGGCTCCTTCATCAGTACAGAAAAGTTATAAGAAGCAGAAGATACTTGAAGACGAATTTAAGCAGTCCATGCACCCTTAAAAGTTGAGGTGGTCATCCCTGCAGTTCCTGGAGAAGAGCATTGTACCGTTGTCTGAAACAATGTGAATTGAAGTGACAGAATCGGGCCTTATATAGTGCCAGGAGGTAGACGTAATCGACGAAGAAGCCTACTGTGTAGGCGAAACGTTTCAAAATAAAGATATACCAACTGTTGCATATGTGGTCTTACCTAACAATCTGTCGGTAATTTATGAAAGACCATTTTAATGTTCAATTCTGTCAGACACTGCAACACAAGGGTATCCTTGGTACAGACCATCTACTTCAACAACCTCTACTATTGAAACGTGCTGGGTTTGAAGAAGGACCTGCCCTCCCAAATCACCTACGTCTCACCTCCTCCTGGCACTAATAAGTGCCCATTCTGTCACTTCAACTTCACATTGTTTCAGACAACGAACAAATGCTCCTTCCCTCCAGACTGAGGAACTGACCACCTCAATACTTTAAGGGTGATGGACTGCTTACATCGTCATCAAGTATCATCTGCTTCTATATCAACTTTCGTACTCGACTGAAGCAAAGCCTACTGTGTAGGCGAAACGTTTCAAAATAAACGGGAGAACACTAAGCTTTTGCATATGTGTCTTACCTAACAATCTGTCGGTAATTTTATACCATTTTAATGTTCATTCTGTCAGACAATTGAACACAAGGTATCTTGGTATCAGACCATGACTTCAACAACCTCTACTATTGGAACGGCTGGGTTTGAAAGGACCTCATTCCCCAAATCAACTACGTCTCACCTCCTGGCACTATATAAGGCCCGATTCTGTCACTTCAACTTCACATTTGTTTTCAGACAACGGAAACAATGCTCTTCCCAGAACTGCGGGACTGACACAAATCAAAACTTTAAGGGTGATGACTGATTACCTCGTCTTCAAGTATCTCTGCTTTCTATCAACTTTTTCTGTACTCGACTGAAGAAGCCTACTGTGTAGGCGAACCCGATTCAAAATAAAGATACCTAGAACTGTTGCATATGTGTCTTACCTAAACAATCTTGTCGTAATTTTATACATTTTTAATGATCATTCTGTCAACACTGCAACACAAAGGGAATCTGGTAGCAGAACCCATCTACTTCAACAACCTCTACTAGTGAGAACGGCGGGTTGAGAACGACCTGCCTCCCCATACAACCTACGTCACACCTCCCTGGCACTATATAAGGCCCGATACTGTCACTTCAACTTCAGATTGTTTCAGAACACGGAACAATGCTCTTCTCCAGACTGAGGGACTGACCACCTCCAAAAACTTTAAGGTGATGGACTGATACATCGTCCTTCAATATCTTCTGCTTCTATCAACTTTTCTGTACTCGACTGAAGAAGCCTACTGTGTAGGCGAAACGTTTCAAAATAAAGATACCTAACTGTTGCATATGTGTCTTACCTAACAATCTGTCGGTATTTTATACCATTTTAATGTTCATTCAGACAGACACCGCAACACAAGTGTATCTTGGTTACAGACCATCTACTTTTCAACCAACAACCTCTTACTAGTGAGAACGGCTGGTTATGGGAAGGACCTGCCCACCCAAAAATCAACCTACGTCCCTCACCTCCTGTCCACTATATAAAGGCCCGATTCTGTCCACTTCCAACTTCATATAGTTCAGACAACGGAACAATGCACATCTCCAGACTGAGGGACCTGTGAACCACCCAAAACTTTAAGGTGGATTGACTGATTACATCGTCCTTCAAGTATCTACCTGCTTCTATCAACTTTCTTACTCGACGTAGAAGCCAAGCTTGTAAGGCGAAACGTTTTCCCAAATAAAGATACCTAACTGTTATGCAATGTGTCTTATCTAACAATCTGTCCCGGTATTTTATAACCCTTTTTTAAATGTTTCCATCAAGAATGTGAAGAACCAGGAGAAGAATGAGGTAATCAGTCCCTCAACCTTGAGTCGATTGTGGTCAATCCATCAAAATCCTTGAAAAGACTGATGGACCTGACCACATCGACTCGAGCTTGAGGGACTGAATACTCATTCTTCTCCTGTTCTTCTAACCATTCTCCTTTGTTATGGAAACTGATAAAGCCCACAGGTGTGGCGAAACGTTTTCCTCAATAAAAGGATACCCCAAGAGTTTTTGAAACATTAAAAATGGTAAAAAAAATACCGACAGGTTTGTTAAGGTAATACATATGCAAACAAATTTATCTTTATTTCCGAAAAGTATTCCGCCTACACTGTAGCTCTGCCGTCAGTCGAGTTCAGAAAAGTTGAATAGAAGCAGAAGGAAGACTTGGAAAATACGATGTAATCAATTCCTCTCCCCTTGTAGTTTTTGAAGGTGGTCAGATCCCCTCAGTCTGGAGAAGAGCATTTTTTCCATAGTCGGAAACCAATAATGGAGTTTGAAAGTAACGAACGAACTAAAGTTATCAAGTAAGAAATTCCCAAATGTAAAATGAGCCGGGAAGACGGGAAACAGAACCAAGAATAGTTGCAGGAGAGGAGTGTATCCTTAGTCGTAGAAATGAGCCATGTGGCTTTACCCAGCAGCGAAGGCAACCGTGGTACAGATCGTTGAGAAGAGAAAATTCTAGGCTCTTCAGTTGGGTAATCCAGTGGGGTGAGCGGGGAGGAAAGGACATGCGACCCGTTTTTAGTAGTCGCTAGAGAGAGAGTGTATAACAGGTCCCAATTCCCCTAAACCCAAAATCTTAAGGGCCGAAAACGTGGGTCAGAGAATGGTACCGTTCATAGAAGGTACCTGTCAGCGTATTCCAATGGTTATTATTGTTAAATAGAGTTTGGAGCAGTGATCATGCAAGGAGTAAGAAAAAGAGTTTTGGTTTGTGGGACTGTGGCGAAATGTCTCGTCAAAGGAGAGTGGTCCCAGTAGTCATGTTCGTGTCTCAATTTTTGTAAATCTGTCTGTCACAGAGCGTCCCTCCATACAGATTCAGCCGCAGGTATGTCCTAAATTTGCATGAGAGAACTCGCTGTGGCGAATTCCTACCCATCAGACATCAAGCACCCGCTCAGCACCTTGTACTGACACGCTGCCATGAATATTAGTAAGTTTTGGTTTTTTTGCTGCAAGAGTAAAGGTCTAAGAGTGAGAGTAAGTTAATCAGAGGACGAAATTATGGGATTTGTAGAAGATTTAGTTTGTTGCGTTGAGAGGCCCAATGTTTTAATTGCTTGAAGAGGCCCCCGCAAGGCCTTACTAGCCATTGCATGTCCTGTGTGACATTTCCCGTGAAAACGAAGGGAATGTATTCAAGATTTAACGCCAAGGACAGTGGACCAGATTGTGGTGATGTGGATGTAAGTGCTGGTTGTCCACTGTTTCTGAGCTCGAACAGGTAAAGGAGGATCTCACGTTTAATCCTGTAGTTTAAAATACTTAAGCGAATTTGAGCTGCATTTGGTTTGTATCCCCATTTATTTGTTCCCCCCAGATGGCTATCCTTCCGACCTCAATTTTGTGATTTTGTTGGGTGGAGTGTATTCTATATTGGCCATGAGTTTGATAGTTGTGATAATGTCGTCTGGAAAAGGAACCCTAGTTGGAGGGAGTTTGTGGTATACTGTTTTTGGAAGTCGTTTAAGTTGGTCTAAAAATTTAGAGGGTAGGGGAAGAAGGACAGATTCCCTGGGTACTAACGCTTTTAAGTGTGATGTAATCAGAGTAACCAACAGCATTGTAATTTTGATTCTCATGGTACGGCCCGTATGGGAATTTGCGAGAGAGGTTTTACGAGAGGTGGAGAGGCAATGTTAAAGTTAGTGCAGAGTTGTACTTGAGCCCTTTGGTGGCCATACAGTGTTCAAAAACTAAGCTATTTCATTTCAACGTCTTTTGCAACCATGTGGCTGTCCTGTTTCTTTGTTTGTGTTTATGAGGATTGTAGTTGAGAATGATGTTGAAAGGCATAGACTGTGTGGAACAGTAGTGTTGTTCTGAAGCCCAAACTGGCCATCAGAAAGTAAGAATTGTGTTTCCAGGAATCTGCCGAAGGGCGATGATTGGATGAGTTTTTCAAAGAGTTTACCTAAAGTTTCGAGGATGGCTGATGGGCGGAATAGGTTCTTCTAGGTCAGAGTGGTCCCCCTTTATTGGTTTTAGGAAGAAAGATAGCAAAAGCATTTTGAAGATGGAAGGGAAGTAATCCAGAGCAAGTGTGGCCATTAGGTTTGTGTTAGGCAGTAAAATGAATAGATGTCCCAGAAAGGTGTTTCAAGTGATAATATGGCTTAGGCCAGAATCACCAGGAACTTGGAGGAAGGTGACAGAGGAGAGTTTTTTACTGTTGTGTTGGTGAAAAGAGTGTCAATTTCTTGGGAGGAGGTAAAGATAACCCCTGATGTAATATGGCTGTCTGGTGTTGTTATCTAGTGTGTGTGGCAGTGGTTCCCAAGCGTTTTCTATTACTGAATATGTATGAATTAACGTTTAGGGTGAGGGAGGGTGAGGGTGGGAAGATTCCTCCCAGATTGTGTTTTGAAGATGTTGGTAGCATCCGTGCCGGGTTCTGAGAATGTGTGTGGTTCTTGTGGGTGGGATGTGGTTTTTTTTGAACATGTTTACCTGGAGTATACCTGGAGAGTAGTTTTTTCCGGGGGTCAACGCCCCCCCCGCGGGCCCGTGTCTGTGGACCAGGCCCGTCCTGGTGGATCAGAAGCCCTGATCAACCAGGCGTTGCTTGCAGGCTGTAACGCAAACCACCCACGTACGAGCCACAGCCCGGCAAGGTCCAGACCCGACTTTAGGTGCTTGTCCAGGCCTGCATGAAAGACTGCCCGTTTCTGTTGTAATCCCCCTTATGGTAGGCATGGGAAGGGCAGTAATGAACATTCCCCCTCGGCCCCTGACACTTATTGTAATGGTCCTCTTAACGTGCTAAGAGAACACCCCCTGGCTTTTTTTCCTTGGGGGGATGTGCATCGTCTGCCCAAGTCTTTTTTGCTTTCGTCGTGAGTGACTTTTACCTGTTCGAGTGCAAGTTCGGTACTAGTTCCCCCACTCTAGGAGTTTCCAGGTGTATATAATCATGTATCTCTCCCACCTGTGTTTCCAGGGAGATAGCAGGGTTTTCAAGGAACCTCAAGCGGCTCCAGTAATTGAGGTGTTTATTTAATCACCGTTATTGCGCGCATGAAGGTTTTCTCTGGTAAACATTTTCTAGGTCAGCAACAATATCACCTGCCTTGAAAGGTGCCTGTTTTAGTGATCAGCAAATATACCCCCAGCCTAGAATTTAGAACAAGTAGACCTGAAGAGTGTCAATCAGGTCTATGGCAATCCCCTCCGTTTTGAAGGTTTTCAGATTATCCTCCCTGTCCTTTTTTCTAGCAGAATCGATGATACAATGTTATGGTTCCCTGAAGTGAAGATTCCTCCGACATTATCAACTTCCCTCCCCAGGGTCTTTGACCTTTTTGGTGGATTTTCGCTCTATTTAGTTGCCAAGAATCTTTTTTGTACTCTGATGAAAAATATAATTTCCCTCGTGTTTTACCATATCTTGAGTAATTGAAATATTTCTCATCTTTTGAACTTCATAATTGTATTTCGCAGCCCACTGTAAATATTTTGTTTGATTTTCCGCCTGGAGCCTTGCAGTGTCTGCTAAGTTATACACTGTCATTCAGATTCCGGCGTCATCTGCAAAGGAAGACGACGTGCGGAGGCCTGACCATCCTTTGTCTATGTCGGATATGAGGATGAGGAACAAATATGGGAGCGAGTACTGTGCCTTGTGGAACAGAGCTTTTCAATTCCACGTGACTTGGCCTCGGACCTTTTTACTCTGTTTGACGACTACCTCTGTGTTTCTGTTTAGTGAGAAAATTTATAGATCCATCGACCCGACTTTCCTTTTAATTCACTTTAGCACGCATTTTGTGTGCGTAATACGGCCATGTTCACACTGTCGAAAGGCTTTTGCAAAGTCTGTATATATTACAACTGCATTCTTTTTTGTCTTCTAGTGCAATTTAAGGACCTGTCGTAGTGATCCAACAAGAGAGACAGACAGGAAGCGACCTGTTTCAAACCCATGTTGAATCCTGGTTGTGTAATTTGATAATGGGGTTTCTTGAAGGTGGGTGATCTTGCTTCTTAGGACCCTTTCAAAAGATTTTTTTATGATATGAATGTAAGTGCCAATTGGTCTGTAGTTCTTAGCAGATGCTTTACTGCCCCCCATTTGTGGAGTTGGGGCCTAATGTCCTGCTGGTTTTTAAGTAACTGTGGGGACGACCCCCCGTGTCCATGGCTCCCTCTCCGTAGGAGGAAAAAGGCTCGTGATAGGGGCTTCCTGCAGTTTCTTGATGAACACGGAGCTCCAAGAGTCCTGGCTCCTGGCCCTGGGGCCAATGCACTGGGGCCATGTCAATTAATTTTATTGATCGCTGTATCGAAGTCAATTTGGCTCAGGATAACATCGGATAGGCCCTTGTGTTAATCATATTTTGTGGCTCCTCTAACCTCCCTCATAAAAATTCCATTTTTGAACTTGCTAAAAAACTGAGTCATAAGGGACTTAGTACCTTCACTCATTTCCTATGCTGTCATCTAGTTATGACCCCATCATGGTTTTAATTAGGGGCCCCAATACTGGAGCGTTGTATTTCTCGACCTGTGAATTTGTGCAAAAGAAAAAAGAAATACTTTTTGGGTTTTCTTATCAATTTTCATTTTTATGGGCTTTTTAGAATTCTCATCCCGCGATTCCTGAATCCTATAAGATTCCTTTATTAGCTTTAAGTTTTCGATGCCTTGCTATTTCTCTGACCAGTGTCTCCCTACGGCATTTTCAGATATATTGACCCTCTTTTAGAGCCGCTCTGTTATTCTTTATTACCCGTCCGCTTTAAGAGGGAAGCTCCTGTCTCCCCTTTCTATTTTACCATCTACTCCCTCCTTTTCTTAGAGAAATAAAAGCCCCTGTGCATAGCATCGAGTTAGCCACCAAGTTAATTCTGTATCTACATAAGATGGGGTCTGGTGTGCTTAGTACTCTACCCAGCTTATATCGGTTTTTTAGGGACTTTGTTTACTTGGTCTTCACTATGTTTTTTGTTTGTATTGAAGTTGAAATTTGTGAATGCTCCCTCGTTACTAGTCCTATTATGTCGGGTCTGGGGCCTCCACGCATACATGTCTGAACCTCAAATATGTTTGTGATCTTGGAGTATAATGTTTTTTTGATAGGTGACATTTCTTATTCAGATCAACATTGTTTTAGTGAAAGAATGAGGTCTAGTGATTCTCCCATCCTAGTAGGCTCTATGTTAATTGCTAGTTTTTTAAATTGGGATTTTGTGCAGAGATTTTTAAAAGCTCGTTTGAGTGTGATTTACACATAGCTGCCTCCTGGTGTTTTATTATTCTGCAACTATAATATTGCTATAGCTATATTCCTCCATTTATAGGAGCCTTAACATGAAAAATCCCCCAATGATGAAGATTTATGGGTAGTGCAAGGATCTGGCAGATTATTCCCAGACAGTTGGGTCCACTTTTAACAGCTGTTCCTGGAAATGCTGGGATGTTGCCTTCCGGAGGCTTGTAGACACCAACAATGACTAGAATATTTGGTTCTCGACCTTACTGCTAAAACTTCCAACAACATCATTAGAGGCATTAAAGCGTTCTTGCAAACAAGTGACTCTGCAATGTAACAGTCCAGGGTAAACCCCCCCCTTTTGCCTGTTCACTCTATCACATCTGTAAAGGTTTGTAACAGGGATCCCATATTTCGATTCCAATGATTGAATCCTTTTTGGTGGGTCCACAGTGAAAGCCGCGTAAAAACATAGCTTGCCTTTGCCTCCTGCAATGCAGACCCCACGGATGCAGGGTAATTTTGTTTGTTGCTGGCTTAGAAACCCTGTATATTTGCAAAGAGAAATGTCATCGGACTGGTGGTATTTGTTGGTAACTTGGGGGGGGGGGATTTTTTTCCGTCCATTAGTATCTGTAATCAGTTAGGGTTGAGGATTGGGAGGGCCCAAATCCGACTGTGGTTACCACATCCAGAATGACTGATAAGGGTGTACGATTTACATTCTGCCATATCTGCCAGTATTTATTTCCTTACCCTGGCACTAAAAACCTTCCTCCCTCTTTGAGTGGCTTCCTTGTTACCCAGTTTTCCCATGGCCTGGATGTTTTTTATATATTTTATGTCCCCTTTAAAGATGTATTGGCCTTGCAAATTTAAGTTATAGCACAGTCATTACTGTACTGAAGAGTTAACACAGTTTTTCCAGGTTGTAAACAAGTCTTACCTGGGAGAATACCTTGGCGAGGAGTTCCGGGGTCAACGCCCCCGCCGGGACCCGGTCAGAGACCCAGCCTCCTTGGTGGGATCCAGAGCCTGATCAACCCAGGGGCCTGTTGCTGCAGGCCTGCTGCACGCAACCCCACAAACGAAGCCACAGCCCCGGCCTTGATCCGGAACTGACCTTAGGTGCTTGTTCCAGTGCCATGCCTTGAAGACTGCCAGGGGTTTTACAGAAGGGAGTTTGCATTTTCCCTGTTGACATATGTGCCAAGGCATTTTCCTAGGTGGGGTTCCAAGTTGCCACGTCCCCTTCTGTTTTTTTCCAGATTTCCCATGTCTGAGATAACCAAATGCAATAGTAATTTGCCACAGGCTTGGTTTTTCCATTTGCCCTTGGGTTTCTGTGACTGTAATTCCCTGTTGGTGTTGCATGTTTCCCTGCTTACTCTCCCTATCCCCCCTAGCACCAACAATGGAGCCTCCCACCAGTTTTGTTTTTTGGTAATATATCCTCAACTTATTGCTAGTGGGAGTCCTCTTGTTTGCTATTTTCCCCTTGTATTTCTAGTTTTGCAAAATTGGTTTTTATCTTATTCTTTTGACTACACGTGTTTCCATACTACGGCACCTGCCCCTATATGCCATTTATATATGTATTCCTTCCCTGAGTATAAATACCCCCGACTACCTGGGACAAAATCTCCAGCTTCAACCATTACAGTCCTCCCAGGAACAGCAAACCTCCAGCTTCACCATTAACTGTCTCCCAGGACCAGCACCTCCAGCTTCACCATTACTGTCTCCCAGGACAGCACCTCCAGCTTCACTATTACTGTCTCCCAGGACAGCACCTCCAGCTTCACCATTACTGTCTCCCAGAACAGCACTATCAGCCCCACATTTACTGACTACCAGGACATCACCTCCAGCCTTACAGTTTCTGACTACATGGCCAGTATCAAGGGCAGTACTATTCAGCCCAGACTTTTTATGTTCCCATCTGTTGTAGAAAGCTTCCAGGTTTTCTATGAAAGCAGCTTTGATGTTATCCTCTTTTAATACCCTTGTGATTTTAGTCCACAGATTGATCTCCTTTGGGCATACCCAAAAACACTTCCCTGTTTTAATACTGCTTGTAGCTAGTTCTTGGATATCTGCACAAGGGGCGTGACACCAATTTCCACAAAAATGACAATTTATTCATGTGGAAGCCCGTTTGTTTGACTGACCACAGACTACACACAGCTTCATAATGATTTGAATGGTTGATTTACTGTAATTCTACTAGCAACCTCTTGAATATTCTATTAATAACCTCCTTAAATGAAGCTCTAGCTATTTGTATTTCTATTTCTAACTGTACTTGTATATTGGACAGCTTACCGTGCACGTTCCTGATTTATATTTATTGTGTGTTAATACTGCGAATAAGAATTTTTTTAAAGAACTTCAGAATGTGGCCTGTTACCATTTATTTCTTATGCAACAAGATTTTTGGATCCGAGTTCTTTAAAGGTCTTTTAGAGTCTAGGGGAAATAATTTCAACTGGAAAACTTCATAGAATAATATTCAGATTTATTAAAGTATTTAAATACAATATTTTATCTTCTATTTTTAGTTAATGTAACTTAATAGTTTGTACAATAAATTTACCATATACATTTAGTTCAAAATCATGGAAATGTCACATTAATAAGGAAGTTTAATTATTCTTCCTGTATCTAAGTCCTCATTAATATTTACGTCTCTTTCTTAACAAGACTGTAAACTGAAAATACAAAAGATACAAGATTTAACAAGACCTTTGAATCTGGCCGTAAAGTATCTATGGATTACTGAACTGACCAAGAATATAAATATCAAAAGAATCTTTCAGAGTAATGAGGAACAAAGTGAGTCAGCTCTAGAGTCCAATTCTCAAAACCATCCAATTGTACACCGTAAGAGCCAATATACGATCAGTTGTCAGGGCTAGAGCTGGGAGCAGACTGACTATTTGCCAGTCTGTTGACGCATCGTCAGGTTGGATCAGCTGAGCCACGTCAGCCAGCCGGACATAAACAATTGAACAATTCACTGGATGGTTCCGAGACTTAAACTCTATATACACAAGAAATCCTACCTAACCATAATAGTAAAATAATAGTGATAATAGTAAAAAATAGTAATAATACCAAAATAGTGATAATAACAATAATAGCAATAATACCATGGTATTTTTCATATATTAACAGATAATAATATAACGCCGAAAGTCTCTATTTTAGCTATAAATGGGGACTTTCGCGCTATAATATTAAGTGATGAACACATTCTCTTACAATAGTTAAATAACACAGGATGACCAATTTCGAAGATATAACAGTTTATAAGGGCGCCTACAACCCCATCCGTTTACAGTCTGCTTTATTGTCCAACGAATCCGTTTGAAACCAGTCAAGGGTTCGGACCAGTCAAGGGTTCGGTCCAGTCGATCTGATCTGATCAGTGAGTCACTTATTTAAAGCATACTGGTCGGTGATTTGGGCTAACGCATGAAGGATCTACTGGAAATTATCTACCCGAGTAATATGTGATTTGATTGATACAAAAGTATAACTTGTGGGTTGAAGAAACCGGTGACTGCTGGCAACTCCTACAATGACGAACGGTCGAGCCTCAACCCTTGTTTATCAATCGCTGTATCTAGCTTTTCTATTTTTTTTTCCGTCTCCACCACAATAAATGCTATATTATCACTATAGTTGACTGGTGGAAATTTTGGAGGAAGGACGCTTTTTCTGTAGTAATAATTGCTTCTCGTTGTGTATATTGCGACCGCTGGTAACTACAGGTTATGTGAAATTCACAGTAACGTCTGGTATTTCAAGAAAAAAGAAACTAAGGAAAGTCATTCCACTCCACTAAGTACCATTATAATACTGGTTAGTTGCTACTACAACACTGTATTCTGCTATTCACTGGTATCACTAGATTATATGCGAGTACACTAGCAGGCCAGGAAAATTATTAAAAACAGCTGACCTGTGGTAAGTTTCTGGCGACTTCTGGCACCTGCCTCTATAGGCTTATCACTTCATTTACAAATTCACCTGTTTTCAAATGACACTTTAGCCTTATCATCAATATACTAGGGAGCCACTGTAGTATACACTATACACTATGTATACTCAATGTTATCAGGGAGACTTTCTTTCCTCTGACAAAGAAAAGTTCTATTATTATTATTTTTCCACACGGGACACAGGCCTATGATTCCCCTCTGGCAGTAAACTCTGCTAGGTAGTGCACACTAATTCTCCTTTTTTGACTCAGTATATAATGTTTTCCGCCCAAGATTGGTTCCAGGCGCTAGAGGGATGTATCGTATAGGATTGATGACACAAATTAAAGTTCTAGCAGGTAAGAGCGACCGTGAAAACACGAGAAAACCCGGAGCACAACGAGGCACGCTGACACTGTACCATTAATATAGTTGGTGGGAGTTGTGCCTCTGATTTTTTTGATAAAGTTCCAGAAGGCTTTAGTGTTTTTAATACGCTGTTTGTCTGCTTGTTGTATGAGTTGTGACCAGTGATTGTTGTGGTCTTGGTCTAGGCTGTGTAAAATGTTGTTTCTAAGGTAAGTGAGATCTAATCGGACTTGATTAAATCTATGTGTGTTGTAGAGGAAGCGGTTGTGGGAGCAGATAATTAGTTTCTGTTCTGAGGGGCGGTTTGAAAGGAATAA
>NW_026507177.1:0-32519 GCF_026875155.1 Cherax quadricarinatus | reverse complement strand
CTAAAATCAAAGATAATAAAAAAATTTAAAAACCCACATTGTGATGTTTTTGGACTTAATTCATGTCGCATAAAAAACCCCTTTACGCTGTGATCATATATAAAACGTAAAACAGTTAATTCTCACCTTTTTTAGCTATCAAAACTTTGCACCCCAGCCCTGGATCCATTATGTGCCACTGTAACACCATGCTGCATCCACACACACACACACCACATCTCCCCATCTCTTCCCCTTACAACCCCTCCCCTACCCCACCCCCACACACACAATGTACAACACAAATACAAAACCTAAAAAAAAAAAAAAAAAAAATGGTGGCTCAGAAGGGAAGTTGAAGGCCCAGGAGATCAGAGGAAAATGGTTCTGGTATGGAAGAATGGATGGAAGAGCAATTTTAAAAAGGATGGAACAAAAAAGGGGGGAGAGAAAAATAGGCGAGTTTTTCTGGAACAAAGGGAAAAGGATGGAGGAGGAGAAGAAGAAATAGGAAATTACAAGTTGAAGCTGCAGAAGCCAGGATAAGGACCCTAGAATATGAGGTAAAATAGGTTGAAGTGAGTTACAGGGCTATTCCCCAGAGGGTGACATAGATCTGAAGCTGGTACACCCCTACTGAATGAGAAGCCTAGCAGAAAGAAAGGAGACATTACTTACACTAATTCCCTATCAGCCCACCAAGCAGGGATAGTAGAAAGGGAAAGGGGTAGAAGGTGGAGAGGGGGTTAAGTCACAGGAAAGAGGCAGGATCATGCCACCAAGAGCTACAGGAAAAAATAAGGGAGACAATGGCCATGTACAAACAGGACCCAAAAAACACAGAGGGAAAGACAATGAGAGGAGGAGAGGGGGAAGTTAGTGTTTATTCATGGGCTTCAGGGGGGAGCGAGAGGAGGGACACACGGAATAAAAACAGGAGTTTTGAAAACATCATCAAAGAAATAGGTGAGGAGGACATGACTGAGGTTGTAAATTTTCAGAAAATTTAGGGGGGATACTTAAAGAGAAGACATCGGCTGGTCAAGCTGATTCTCAAGACAGAAACAGTGCAAAACAGGATTCTGCAAGAGAAACCACAGCTGAAAGAACCCGGTCAACATAAAGAGGGTGTTCCTAGAACGAGACAGAGCAAAAAACAGAAGGGAAGCAGCTGAGGGAGGGACACAGAAGGAAAGAGGCTAAGAAAAAAGGAGACAAGGACAGAATCAGCAGAAGACAGTCAGAGCAGGGCAGAGCAACAAGCACAAGCACACAGAGAACCACCCCCAGAACCCCCAACCAAACATGCTATCCCAACACAAACCACAATCCACGCTTACAACCCCCACCCCACACTATGCTGTAAAAATCCCACAGCACACTGCAGGGACCCTCACCCCACAGACTTCCTAAACACAGTGTTGGAGACGAAACTGAAGGTATGGTACCCCAATGCTGATGGAATAACAAATAAGTGGGAGGAGTGTATGAAAGAGTCGAAGAGGCATCCCCAGACACCATAGCTCTCACAGAAACCAGGCTCATAGGAATGATAACAGATGCAATCTTTCCAATGGGATATCAGATCCTGAGGAAAGACAGAGGGGGTGGAGGAGTGGCACTGCTCATCAAAAACCAATGGGATTTTTATGAGCTGGAGAAAGGAGACAGAGGAGGGAAACAAGAGATTACATAATAGGAACACTTCAATCTGGAGGTCCCATGGTGCTAACTGAAGTGATGTATAACCCACCACAGAACAGCAGGAGGCCAAGGCAAGAGTAGATGAGGGGTAATAGAGCGATGGTTGACACACTGGCTGAGTGGCAAAAGGGCTCATGTGAGCAGAGAAAAGCTGCTGATTTTGGGTGACTTCAACCACAAGGAAATAGATTTGGAAACCTGGAGCCCCATGGGGGCCAGAAAACGTGGAGCGCTAAGATGATGGAGGTGGTACTGGAAAACCTCATGTACCAACACATAAGGGACACTACTAGAGAGAGAGCAGAGGATGAACAGCAAGACTGGACCTATAATTCACCCTGAGTATGCAGATATTGAGAACATCACATATGGAAGACCCCTCAGGGCCAGTGATCACATGGTTCTGAGCTGTGAATACATAGTAGGGTTATAAATGGGAGGGAAGTAGGGGAAAGGGCAGGACGAATGAAGCCAAACTACAAGAAAGGGGACTATGCAGGTATGAAGAATTTCCTGCACGGGGTTCATGGGGCAGAAAACTAGCAGGGAAGTCAGCAAATGAGATGATGGAACATGTGACAACAATATGCAAAGAAGCTGAGGAGGAGGTTTGTACCCCAAAGGGGAACAGAAATAACAAGAAAGCCAGGATGAGCCCTTGGTTCATCCAAAGGTGTATAGAGGCCAAAATCCATGTGCTAGAGAATTGAAGGGGAATAGAAGACAAAGGACCCAGGAAAATAAGGAGAGTAGGTCGTAGAGTCAGAAATGAATATGCACAGGTAAGAAGGGAGGCCCAACGACATGAAATAACATAGCAGCGAAAGCCAAATCTTTCCTGAAGCTGTTGTACAGCCACATCAGGAAAAAAACGACAGCAAGGTCCAGGTGATCAGGTGAGGAAGGGAAGGAGGGGAATCACAAGATCGATATGAAGTATGTGAGGTGTCAACATGAGATTCAAAGAAGTGTTCACAGAGGAGACAGAAGGGTCTCCAGAAAGACGGGAGAGGTGGGGTACACCATCAAGTTTGGACACAATACATACAATCGAGGAAGAAGTGAAGAGGCTGCTAAGCGAGCTAGATACCTCAAAGGTGATGGGGCCGAATAACATCTCTCCATGGGTCTTGAAAGAGGGAGCAGAGGTGCTATGTGTACCACTAACAATGATCTTCAAACAATCTATCGAAACAAGGGACTACTTGAGGTATAGAAGACAGCAAATGTAGTCCCAATTTTTAAAAAGATGACACAAAGCATTAAAGTACAGACCCGTGTCACTAACATGTATAGTATGCAAAGTCATGGAGAAGATTATCAGGAGAAGAGTGGTGGAGCACCTAGAAAGGAACGAGCGTATCAACGACAGCCAGCATGGGTTCAGGGATGGGAAATCCAGTGTCACAAACCTACTGGAGTTCTATGACAGGGTGACAGCAGTAAGACCAGAGAGAGAGAGAGAGAGAGAGAGAGAGAGAGAGACGGAGAGAGAGAGAGAGAGAGAGAGAGAGAGAGAGAGAAGAGAGGAGAGAGAGAGGAGGTGGGTAGATTGCATTTTCTTGGACTGTAAGAAGGCGTTTGACACAGTACTAAACAAGAGATTAGTGCAAAAGGTGGAGGATCAAGCTGGGATAACAGGGCAGGCACTACAATGGATCAAGGGAATACCTGTCCGGAAGACAACAGCGAGTCATGGTATGTGGCAAGGTGTCAGAGTGGACTCCTGTAACGAGCGGGGTGCCACAGGGGTCAGTCTTAGGATCAGTGCTGTTTCCGGTATTTATGAGAAACATGACAGAAGGAATAGACTCCGAAGTGTCCCTGTTTGCAGATGATATGAAGCTGTTTGAAAGAATTCAGTCAGACGAGGACAGGCAGAACTACAAAGGGATCTGGACAGGTTGCAGGTTTGGCCCAGAAACTGGCTCCTGAATTTTAAACCCCACCAAGTGCAAAGTCATGAAGTTTGGGGGAAAAGGGCAAAGAAGACTGCAGACGGAATAGAGTCTAGAGGGGCCAGAGACTACAAACCTCACTCAAAGAAAGGATCTTGGGGTGAATATAACACCGGGCACATCTCCTGAGGCGAACATAAAACCAAATAACTGCTGCAAGCATATGGGCGCCTAACAAATCTAAGACCAGCATTCCGATATTTTAATAAGGAATCGTTCAGGGCCATTTACACTGTGCACGTTAGGTCCATATTGGGTATGGGGCCCACAGTTTGGAACCCCACCTAGCCAAAGCACTTTAAGGAAACTAGAGAAAGTGCAGATGTTTGCAACAAGACTAGTCCCGGAGCAAAGGGGAAATGTCCTACGAGGAGAGGTTAAGGGAAATCGACCTGACGACACTGGAAGGCAGGAGAGAATGGGCGGATTTAATAACGACATATAAAATACTGAGAGGAATCGACAAGGTGGGACAGAGACAGGATGTTCTTGAGACAGGACACAGCAGCAAGGGGTCATAGTTGGAAGTTGAAGACTAGATGAATCACAGGGATGTTAGGAAAAATTTCTTCAGTCACAGAGTTGTCAGGAGGTTGAATAGTCTGGGAAGTGATGTAGTGGAGGCAAGATTCATGCATAGCTTTAAGAAGAGGTATGATAAAGCTCATGGAGCGGGAAAGGGAGTGACCTAGTAGCGACCTGTGAAGAGGCAGGGACAGGAGCTGTGACTCGATCCCTGCAACCACAATTAGATGAGTACAACTAGGTGGAGTACACACACAGGTATTCGTGCGCGCGCACGTGTAGATGATGCTTATGTAATATGAAAACTCCATTGGGCTCAGCCCGTGTAGCAGTAAGAAGCAAAAAGGTGCCCAGCAACACCTATACAGGACACCAGCAACAACAGGGGATTCGATCAATGCCAGTAGCCACCCTCCTCCCGTTTTCTGTGGGGAAACACCTGCATTTTCTTGGCACCCGGCCCTTTGGCTCCGTGGCGGAGGGGATCTTCCATGCCTACATTGACTTCAGATTCTCTTCGTATTTCCACAAAATTTTTCCCCTCAGCACCTGCCTACAAGTTGCTCCCCCTAGAGAAATATTTTTTTTTTTTTTTGTTTCACAGTTTCGCAATATATATGTGTGTGAGTATGTGTGTGTTATGCGCTGTATTTTTAAAGAGGAGTTTCTTTATGAGGTGGCGAGGATTTGAACGCGAGAGCAATAGAGTCAGGTAGTTCCTCTGGCGTAAGTGTTGTGATGATGTGTTGAGTACCTGTATATCTCTTATTGCGGACCTGCTCCTTTCCCGGCCTGACCTGAGCCTCGGTAGCTCCTACTCCTCAGAACTTGGGGACCGGACTGAAAAGAACAAAGTCAGAACAAGCAGTACACCAGTAGCATAGTTTCCAAAGATTACATGTGATGAGGAGGCTGTATGTGGGAGTGAGGGCGGTGTGCGTCGTATCTGTGAGTGACGTCCGTCTTGTGTCGTGACACCGGAAGTGGTAGTGTAGTCGTGAGACCAGGTGAGAGTGGCAGTGAAGGACATTACAACGCCACCAACACGAATTGCTGCTGTCAATTGCAGCCACAGTTTCCTTTCACGGTTGCCTCCCACAACAGGAGCCGCCAGTTTCAGCCGCCAGTGTTGAGTGGGTTGGAATGAGTTTGAATTGTATTTTTTAGGGAAAGGGGACAAGAGTAGAAGAAGTCACCCATGTTAGCTTGCGTCCACCGCCTTCTCCCTTCAACACTCACCAGCTCTCTATTCAACACCTTCCTGCTCCAAAAAATCCAAAATCCAAAATCCACTTGATCCCTCTCGGACACCTTCCCGTCTTCTCCAGCCCCCACCTTCTCCAACACCCTATCTCCTACAACACTCCCCCGTCAACACCATATACAGGGAGAACAAGAGAACAGAATTATAAACTAAATAAAAAAAAGTGCCGAAACGAAGAATTAATCAAAGCTTTAATTTACAACACAAAAGAGTGATTTATTTCCTAAAAAAATATGTAATAACCAAATCCGTACTACAACAGCTCCACCTTGTTACTTAAATTCGGTAATCACATAATAACTTGGGCACACAGTCAGGTATATATACAGGAGGTTTCATGTATGTTAAAAAGTCGTGCACTAAACCAGTATGGGTTATACATTTATTGAGAGGAGTATTTATCTCATTATATTTACAACAAACAGTTCATCTTACTATCCTCTATTAGGACTGAAGCATTTTTTACGTCAGTGAAGTAGTTTTTGGTTTTGATAACAATGGAAAAATAGCTGTTCTCCCACGCCCACAAATATGTAATCACAAAAATAATGAAGTGTGATTGATTGATAGGCTTTGAGTGTGTTCTGGGGGGGGGGTTAGGGGGGATGTCTGGTAATAATAATAAAACTTTATATATTTTTGTGCTAAACTTGGGAAGCACCTTTTTTTTCCTTTTGAAGTTTATTTATGACTTTGGATTTCTATGAAAATTACCCATTGATTATCCTAATATCCGCCGCATACGACCTCAGGGAAAAGTCCCTGACATTGTTCATATTTCAAATTATTCTCGAAGAACAAAAAGGCACAATACCGTGACTGGAACAATATAAAAAAAACCTGAACATAAGAGAGAGGGAAACTTACGAAAGACGTTTCGGTTTGACTTTGGGCCATTTATAAGTCACACTACGACTCATGAAAGACTCAAATAGGATCGATACGTCGTCCTAAGCTTCTCTCTCCTGTGTACAGGTTATTTGTGTATTCTCGATGGATAAGAGTCTGTGAAAGTCCCTTGTTATGATACTGGGCACGTCTCTACTTTCACCATAAACTGACTAATCACTTGAAGGTTTATCTCACAGGCGCCGTGGATCTGATAATGGGCATAAGGTGGAGCCGGGAGAGGTCTTGGTAGGGGGGGAGTGTGGCTGGTAATAGAAGGGGTATAAGAGGCCATGCGCTTGCATATTTTAAATCCTACCTTTCTAATAGGTATCAGTATGTCACCATTAAAGACACAGCCTCATCAATACGGCCACTTGATACTGGAGTTCCGCAGGGAAGTGTCCTTGGACCCCTGCTCTTCCTCATTTACATCAATGATCTCCAAACATATCCCAACACCTGAACCCCTTCTCTTTGGGTGACGACACGACCTCATTCATCTCCCACCCTAATCTTGCCACCTCAACACCATTGTTAACGAGGAGCTGCTCAAAATATCGACTTGGATGACAGCCCAATAAACTTACACTTAAACACTGCAAAACCCACTATATTATGTTTGGTAGCAGAGCAGGTGTTGCGCAAAATTAACATTGAGATCGACAACACTCTAATTGCAGACATAATGAGGGGAAATCCTTGGCCTTATACCTCGACAACAACCTAAATTTCAGCACCCATATCCAACACATAAAAAAAAGAGTAATCCAAAACGGTGGGGATCCTCTCCAAGATCCGATTTCTACGTACCGCAAAAAGCCCTTCTCACACTATACCGTTCACTTATATATCCATACCTCACCTATGCTATCTGTGCTTGGGGTTCAACTGCAAGCAAGCACACCTAAAGCCAATAATAACCAACAAAAAGCCGCAGTAAGAATAATCACTTAAATCCATCCCTGGCAACAACCCCCCCCCCCACTCTTCATAGATCTAAACTTACTCCCTGTTCAGTACATCCACACTTACTACTGTGCAATCTATATCTACAGGACCTAAATTCCAATATTAACCTTGACCTAAAAAAAGCTTTCTTGACAGTTGTGACAGGATTTCCCCAGGATAACACCAGACACAAACATCTCTATGACATTCCCGTGTTCGCTAAAAACCTTTTAAAAAAAATTTAATGATTTTAAAGGACCTAAAAAACTGGAACACCCTACCCGAAAATCTAAATGAGACACTTTTCACTTTCAAACTACGTTAGAAAACATTTATCTCCCTGATACACCCCCCAAAAATAACTACGATAATTTATCAGTTAGACAAGTAGGGAATTTGGGGTCACTAGGTCGCAAATATGTCCCCCTTCGATACCTACCACTGTCATATCCACAAGTTGCTCTGGGACTTTTAATTACTGATGAAATATACATCACCAGGAATGCTGAGTAAATATATAAATTTGTGGACTGTATATGAATTAAAAAATGATATTATAAAACACATATACATAACAGAAGGAAAAATATCTTAATCATAACATCACCCATTTGACTGGAGATTAATGTGTCATGTACAGGACCCCCCTTTTGCCTACATTTATGAAAAATTTCCTGGCAAGAAAAATTAATCATAATTTAGCCAGCTTATCGGAGGTTCCTGGAGTTGTCCTGTCCTGTCGCCTGATTCCAAATTATGCAGGAATGCACATCCAACAATTTCGCCTCCTATTTGAGAGGTGTCAGGCCAATTTTAACCTCTAGAGCACGAAAAATTCTTCCAATTATTCACAACGTGTTATTCAATTCAAACAAAAAATGGCGACTGTCCTCTTTTTAAAAATACACTTTTATAAATACAATATAGGGCATCTATCTACTTATAAAAATTACCGTATTTCCGGAATAAATACAGTAGTATTTTCCACCACTTCAAGTTATGGAAGAAAACATACTCGTAATAGTACCATTCTCTTAGAAGATAAGGTTTGATAACGATGGAAATATATATTTACCTCAGGCAATGGAAAGTAATGTCTGCTTGTGATTACATTGAAAAAGGACACTGAAAATTTGTTGTGTGTTATTAGAGTGTGAGTGATGCTTCTTTCCATTAGCTTTTTTCCAGTGTTTCTTAATTTGATAAATAGTTCGTCTCGACACACAGTGCCTAGCGAAATTGTAATTCATGTCGAATTAAGGATAAAATTCTCCGTTTTCGAAGACACACTACTTCAGGTCGACGTGTGTTGTGAACTTCGGCTTCACAACCGAAGGAATCGAGTTAGATCTTGAGGTAGGTGAAGAGAATGGCTGTTTAAGTGCATCAGTTACACTCTTGGCCTAGCAGTAAATAGGGTACCACCATTACATCATGGTCACCTCTCATTCACTGTCTCCACAGGTTCACACTGGGTGGTGAGTGGTGTTGCTGCCGTGGGCGGCGCGGACAGAGAAGCAGGGTGCCCACCTGGCGGGGTGGGCATGATAAGTGCCTCACAGCCTCTGGGGTGTGTCTTTGTGGCTGTTTGGCAAGATGGCCGACCCCGACCAGCATCATGTCGGTAGATGGATACTTCTCTTTTTTTTTTTTAATATTAGTCTATAAATATTTTCAGCTTATATAACGAGACTTGTTAAATTTACCAGAAAGTCAATAAACTGAAAAATAAACGGTAGCAGTAGCAAAAAGTTTATGATATGGGAGAGTATTAGAGCTACATTCTTCCCTAATACTTTAACATTTTCGTTTTATTGTATATTTTTTACTGTTACTAATGGTTATAATCTTAAACCATAGGTTTTAAAGGGGATGGACTGGTAGCCAGCGGAAAAGGCCTCGGTCAGAATGACCAAAAGTCCTGCGGCGGAATCATCATACGTTCCAAAGGACCCGCATCTAGAAACACTATTGTCCTGTTTCTTGACACCCTTACCTAACCTTATATATTTCATTACTCTTGGACTATCTTACATAGGTGATCTCAGGAGAGCAGCAGGAGGAAGCAGCAAGCAGACAGCAGCAGAGCAGCAGACTCGACAGCAGTTGGTTGGTGTTCGCACCGACGGGTGGTGCTGGGATTAAAACTGCGCATCTGGGGTTCGAAACACTCTATATTGAGATTGAAAGTAACGTCATCATGGTTAATAGGTGAGTTGAGACTACAGTAGCAGACAGATACTGAACTCTGGTTGAGGAAACAGGACCATGAGTCTTTGGTTATTTATACGGCCTATCACGAGAAGACGGGGGGGGGCGGGATTTAGAATCAATATGTTTAGGGGTAACGAAGTCGGCATTGATAGCCGAAGTCAGACAAGAAACATGGAAGTTAGATAGATAGCAAGATTATTATTATAATCAAAAGGCAGCGCCTAAGCACAGGGACTATACAATAGAATAGCAAAGAGAATCTAAAATCGATCGTAAAGGGATTTTCCAGATTTAAGAAACTATATACCCTAATAATAAATACTGGTGAAAGGAGGGAGTTGCCACTAAACCTGTCTCCAAGCATTTAATCGACAGAAACTTGTATGTATTAAAAAAACTATATATTATATTTCTTCACACAGGTGCAAATGAAATTCAGAAAAATAAAAATTATTGAGCTAAATAAAAATAAAGATCACAGTACTAGTGACTTGCTTTACCAATGTGTTCATTAAAACTGAACAACTTTCTGATTCGGAAAAAAACGTAAAAGCATTGGAGAGTTTCTTTAATAGATACTGACTTAACATTGCTAAAATTAATACAGTGTGCCTGAAGGATTTTTGTGGGGTCAGAGCGGCCGGGTCCAGACAGGCTTCTATCCATCCTATGTAAAAGTCAGCCAAAATTGATAATATGTATCATGCTTGTTGCAGAAGTCAGTCAGCAGCTCGGTTTGAAGAAGCAATACAGTTAGAGTTCAACCATATATTTTTGGATAAGCTCGCCTTGAATGGAACAAGTTCTGTTTTGTATTACAAAATGAATAAAAATGAGCTGGAAAACATGCAGAGGATTTTCAATCAAAGACTAAAACACTGATGCTCTGATAGCGGAGGAAGAAGAAGAAAGTGGGACGATGGGGGGATGAGGAGAATATGATTGGAAACTATTAATAAGTAAAAAGGAAAATAAAGAAAGTGCCGAAAATACTACCAATGAGAGCTCGCAGTTATGGATCAGATCAGATTTACGAAGGATTAGAACACTGGTTGGCAAAGATTTATTTACGAGTGAAACATACTCACAGTCACCCCCCCCTTGACAAAACATTCACGGGTTCAGTGATTTTCAAAAATTATTAATAATAATTTAGAGCGGACTTAAAAATTAGGTTTTTAAAACAAAAATATACGTGAGAAGGCTGGGTGTAGGTTTGATGAACCAAAAATACTCTCTGATTTATTGTCTAAATCTATTCACATTCATCGTGGTGTTTCTCTCTTACCAACAGCTGTGTTCTTCAGTATGGTGACCGTGTCCTCATGACGAACAGCGTTTATTCAGTTTGTACACTCTGCTGTTCTTCAACGTGGTGGCTCTTACTCTGTTTTTACGTCAAGGTGGGCAGGGCACCTTGTTCTTCATGAGTGAACAGCGTCAGAAATAGTAATTAGTGTAGATAATAAGGATTTTGATATTTTGCCCCAAGCGCCGAGTCTATTGGGCAGCGTCCTCACTCATCTCTGTAAGTGAACCTTTCCATGGTGAGGTGTTTATCTTGGTGCTTAAATTCTAATATTAGGGCTTTTTAAGTATACTTGTTTTCAGTGTCTGGATAAAACTGTGTCCTTATGACTTGGGGATGTTCATCATAACCTTTAATACACCAATTCAAGGTCAGGTTATATTTAGTTAAACGGTTAGAGGAAAAATTATGTATAATATGGATTTTCCCGCAATTGGGAGTATTATTACCTTTTTTGGATTCTTTGATTTAACGTAAATTCAAACTCATTTTAACGTGTATTAATTTACGTTGATGCCATATATTTCTATGAAAAATAAATAAATTATATTGGTTGTTGTTATTTACTAAAAACTCGTTAAAACGTACTGATCCATTCCTGCGCACCTCAGGAGCTGGTGGAACGGCCCCCGGAAGGACTGGTTCTTTGTACGTGAACATTGCCAAGGACGTCCACTGTACGTCATCTAGCCCTCTCTGCACCAAGATCGTAACTCGAGATGGACTAAGGCCATCACTTTCATCATCACCGTGTCTTTCATGCTCTCGTCTTTGGCTTGAAATGGGCCTCGCAAGAATTACTCTCCTAACCACAGGTTACCTCCTTGTCACCGGCATTACTTTATTTCACCGAGAAAGTCTTCACTGAATGTTCGCAACTTGGCTGGACAATAGAAAGTTTGAATACTTTGAAAGCATGGAGAGTTTCTACTTCTGGCAATTCTCAGATCCTTTCACTATCTTTTTTATCATCTATAATTACTGTTTTGCGTCTTTACGGCCAAATTTACGACTATCTTCCTCTCTAGCTTCCCAAACATCCGCATATAAGTATCGGGAGCTAAGGAGAGGGGTTTATTTTAGTGCCTTTGAAGAAGGAACTATCAACATGGCAGGGCTATCGCGTTTGCAGTCGCTGCGAGGTGAGGGGACATGATGATGTTTTGCGCCTTTGTCTCACACACATGTTCATGCGCTCGCATAACACAGTGCCAACTCTTCTTCCATGTGAATGTTACGTCGGTGTCTCAAGGAATTCTCAACAAGTGCCCTTTATGTCAGTAAATATCTCATATCTTAGTTACAGTTAAACCCAACAAGCAGACCTTGTCTGTGATAGTTAAATTGAAGGGTTTTCAGATATGATAGAATTGGTTTGATTGATAACTAAGGTTTGCGTTTCCTATGTCGGAAAAACTTCCTGATAATAACATATAGGTAATCTAAGCTAAGAATTTTTATTTTTTTTAGGATTTGTGCACCAAAAATCGTCTTAAATTCTTTGATATTTTAGTCATGTCCATAATACGATGCAAGATGTGAGAACAGTTCTGACGGCGTTTTAAAAAAAATGAAGTAAATCTGATACGTACTTGAGTCAAGCTCATACTTTTGTCAAGTATTGTTTTTAATGTTAACAAGTGGAAATCTATACATATAGAGACTCCTGACTTCAACACACATTGATTTTGTTATATGTATGACTGGCTTCGTACAGACAGATTATGCTCATGCTTTACACTTTATAGCCATTAGCGATATATATTCACACACATTAAGAGGATAAATTTGGACGTAAATATACGCTAAGTGCAAGGTATAAAATATATAACAAACAAGTCTACCTAGGATAGCTGTGCAAACCCTACTTTGTATGGTTACGATAATATTATTATGGGAAGAAGTTAACATGTCTGGGACATGAGAGGAAATCAAGATTTGATCCAAGGAAAGGAAAATTAACTCGCATTGAAGGCACCCAAACTTTGAAAAGTACCATCGTTTGTGTGAGGGATGGGCTTTCAGCCTGACCACAAGCGGATGAATATTGGTGATAAGGAATGCTAGGTGTTTTCTAAACAATACCTTGTGTAGAGCTCAAAAGTTTCTTTGCAGTATGGACAATAGTGTCTTCTTGGTATAGAAGTGCTGTGTTATCATCTTCGGTTTAGATTTTGAATCTCACTCTCATTCTGAGTTTTTTTTTCGCCATGTTTTCCTTTAACAAATGGAGTTTGAATTGCTTTTCTTTAAGGGTTATCGTAGGTTTGAATGAGGGTTATGATTCCAGTAAGGGAAACAGTTTTAGTGGCTGTCTCTTGAACACTGTTCAATCTTTCGCATGCTAAGTGCTTTAGTTGACCGAGTTTGTTCGATATGTGCTTCCTTGTGGCCTTGCTATGCTTTTCTTCCAAGCCTCCAAACCAAGTAGCATGCGTGGTTCAAGTATAACCAAAATTTTAAAAGGGGTGGGACTAGTAAAACAGGCGAAAGACCTCGGTTAAGATGACCAAAAGCTCCAGCTACGGGTCATCATATGACTCAGATCCGCGTCAGGAAACACTTTCCTGTTTCTTGACCACCCTTACCCTAACCTCCAAACCTTGTAGCTTGTTTATGTTTAAAATATTATTTTATCATTACTGGAAGACACACTTAAATATTTTTCTTATAGTCCCTTAGGAAAATATGAATAAACGCAATGTATATCAGTAGCGAACTTACCAATAATGTACATAAGTAGAAAATTTATCAACGATGTTTACGGAAAGTCCTGCACAAATTTAATCGGATAGAGAGACCACTAGAAATGTATATCAGGAGGGAACTTAACAGCCCTATTTATATAGATATGCACCCGCTTTCTATATTACAGAATTTACCGACTTTATATAGGCTGTTAACCGGTATTCATACAGGAAATCCCAACAAATATACCAGCCATGTAGATCTTTCTACGGCTGAGATTTGTAATCTAAATGTGTTAGGATATTTGTGGTTTTACCCAGGAAGCTATCTTGACACTTATCCGGACGCTTGTCGTAAACCGATTCTCAATAATTAAAATGTTTATGTACATAAACCTGCCTTTGAATGATTATTTTTATTTAATTTCCCCCCCTAGCTGGTTGATATAAATCAGTAAAAATTTACAATTTATCGTAAGTTTATTGTGCATAATTGCAATATAAATCTTTGTGATTCACTTTCCATGCCATGTTGCTTGTAAATGGAATAAAAAATATCGTTTTGTCTGTGCTTATGGGAAAACTTCGAGTCAGAATGATGTTATTTTGATTTGTACCACAGGGACGAGGATACCTTGGTGCTAGTTAGTGAAGGGCTTTGATTATAAGGAACTGGGCCTACACTCTCTTTCTCGGATCAAAACGGATTGCCTCCCATTCTCAGGTGAGGAACTACAATAATCCAACAGAGAGGACGTAAACAGAGGGATTTAGCGTAAAATCAACGATTACAAATAATATTAATTATTAATATTATACTATTTTATTGCATAAAATAAATTTGGTACCTTTCATTTGATATGCCAGGTGAAATAAATCATGGGTATATGCAGAGGATCTGACATCAAAATATATGAACTGTATCCTTCTAACACATGCAGTATTCCTTGTGCTTGAGAGAGTGCCTGCGCTCCTGTAAGGCCGGGTGGCATATTTGCCAGTTTTGAACTGGCAAAGGACGTGATGGAGTGAGTGATGGTGAGAGTGTTTCTGTTTGTTTTTTGTAAAGGCTTGTTCTCACCATAGCTTAAGAAGTGAGTTATAAACACGCTGCAATTATTCATAAATCAGCCACCTGAAACATGGGCATTAAAATCAATGTTGGTTTTAATTATTTTATTGTAGGAAAATGAGCAAGTACTGGCTTAAAAGTTATGACAACCGTTTAAACACCGGGAGCGCTTAATATATGTGATCAATGCTGACTATTAATTTAGTACAGCGCAGAATAACCTACGGGTTTCAGCGCATTGTGTTAAAACAATGAACACATTAAAATGCATTAACATACCCGGCTGGGATTGAACCCGTGGGTATGGGTTTGTTGCAATCGTGTAATTACGTTTCTTGAGTCAGCTATAATGCATTACTTTTTGACGATCGCGGACATAGGACTGCACAAGTGGTAGGATCGATGGTTCGTCAGGAGGGACGACGACTGAAGAGGTCGTGCATCACAGGGTCTTGATCAATAGCTAGGTCAACCACTGGAGTGTGTCTGCTTGGGTCCCATCCCCCTGCAACCACCATCAAAACACTCCGAATACTCCCAAAAAAAAAAAAAAACACTACTGATTACTCAAATCACCACTGAAATACTACCAATCACCGTCAAAATCACAGAAACTAAGTTTTAACATCCCATCTAACAATCTTTTTATAGAAATCCCCTCAAATTCACTATAACAAGAACTCCCTCCCATTTGGCGCATAAAAAAAAAAAGCATGACACAAACCTAATACGCAAACATTAGTACATGATCACCATCAACTGAAAAATATCATATACACACAATAATATAAACCACAATCACCAATACAATCACCCATGTTCACCTTAACTCACTATCTCTAATAATCACAGAAAACAATCATTTTTATAACATTTATCACTACACCGCACACACACACAACACACACACCCACAAAAAAAAATAATTTAATTTTCGACAAATCTAAGCGCACTCACCTTCCTCCTCTTCACTCCACCAACACACGATGTCTTCACCTCACAGGACGACGAGCTCACCTCCAGTGGGGGGGGGGGGGGGGGGGGGGGGGGGGGGGGGGGGGGGGGGGGGGGGGGGGGGGGGGGGGGGGGGGGGGGGGGGGGGGGGGGGGGGGGGGGGGGGGGGGGGGGGGACGTCACCATCCGCATTGTGTTACTTGGTGGTGGTAACATCACACCCTAACCCCCTTGGTTCACCCTGTTGTACCCTACATTATCTAAGACACTATATCCAAGACGATTACCAGATATTTTATGATCCCACACCAAGATCACAGAAATCACACATTTTTTATAATTATTCACACAAAAAAATCACGATCACCAATTTCCATATCATGTTTTCCGTCATCTATCAACCCACTCTAATCACAAGATCACAAAAAAATAAAAAATCTAAGATCATTGCATTCAAAAGAACTACTATGATCACTGAAAACACTTATTTTTTTTTAACATTCGCACAAAAATAACGACATACACGAAAAGCCCACAACCACTTCCACCAACATCTATAACATAAACATGAGCACTATAACTATATCACTATCACAAAAAAAAAATAATACACACTAACACCACATATTATACATTTTCAATTGGAATTTAATTGACATGTGAGACATACTCACCCAATTCTAAGACATACACCTCCAACCTAAGACATACACATCACCCCTAAAACTTCCTTCCTTATTCATTCGTATATCTCCTAGAGCTGTTTTAACCCGACGGATCCACCACGACGTAGGAGCCAGAGCTGTAGTAGGTGGTGTTGGAGTGGTGATGGATTCCTCTGGCTCCTATGTCGTGGTGGATCCGTCGGGGTTTAAAACAGTCTAGGCGAATACGGAATGAATAAGGAAGTGAAGTTTTAGGGGGTGATGTGGTATGTTTAGTTGGAGGTTGACTGCTTAGGCTAGATTGGTGAGTATGTCTCATGTCTTAAATTTCCGTATTGGAAATGTTTATATGTGGGTGTTTGTGTATTTTTTTTTTCGTGTAGTGATATGTTATAGTGCTCATGTTTCTGTTATAGATGTTGGTGGAGTGTTGTGGTTATTCTGTGTATGTCTTATTTTTGTGCGACTGTTAAAAACTAAGTGTTTTCAGTGATCATAGTAGTTTTGAGATTGATGATCTTCGATTTTTTTTTATTATACCGGTGCTCTTGGTGAATAGTGTTGATAGATGACGGGTTAAACATGATATGGAATTGGTGATTCGTGATTTTTGTGTGAATAATTATAAAAAATGTGTGTTTTCTGTGATCTTGGTGTGGGGAACATAACTCTGGAAATCGTTCTTGGATATTAGTGTTCTTTAGATAATAGTAGGTACAACAGGTTTGAACAAGGGGGGTTGTTGTGATGTTGACCAACCAAAGTAACCACAATGGGGAGTGTGACGTCACTGGAGGTGAGCTCCGAGTCGGTCCTGTAGGTGAGAACATCGTGTGTTGGTGGTAGTGAGGTGAGTTGCGCTTAGATATTGTCAAATATTATTTTTTTTTTTTTTGTGTGTGTGGTCTATGTCTGTGTGTGTTGTGTGTGTGTGTGTGTGTGTAGTGTGTGTGAAAAGTTTAATAAAAAATGATATTTTCTGTGATATTAGTGATTTGAGGTAAGTGAACATGGGTGATTTGTAGTTGGGGATTGTGTTATCTTATGAGTGTGTATAAGATCTGTTTTCAGTTGATGCGTGATCATGTACTAGTGTTTGCGTATTAGGTTTGTGTTCATGCTTTTTTTTTTATGCGCAAATGGTGAGGGAGAAAGTTCTTGGTTATAAGTGATTTGAGGGGATTTCTAATAAAAAGGATGTTTGATGTGATGTTAAAACCTAGTTTCTGTGTGATTTGGACGGTGTGATTGGTAGTATTTCAGTGGTGATTTGGTAGTAATCAGTAGTGTTTTTTATTGGGAGTTATTCGGAGGTGTTTGATGTGTTTTTTTTGAAGGTGTTTCAAATGATTGTGCAGAGCATTTTATGAGAAGATCAGTGGTGTTCAGAGTTGGTTCAAAGTTAGTCCGTGTTTAAGATAGGTTAGGATTAGGTTAGGTTAGGATCAGTTAGGTTAGGTTAGCTTTAGGATAAGTTAGGTTAGGTTAGATAGGTTAGGTTAGGTTAGGTTAGGACAGGTTAGGATAGGTTAGGTTAGTATAGGGTTAGGTTCGGTAGGTTAGGTAAGGTAGGTTAGGTTAAGTTAGTAGTATTCGAGGTGTTGATGAGAGTTAGGTAGGTTAGAGATAGGTTAGGGTAGGTTAGGATAGAGGTGTTTGATGGAGTTAGGTTGGGTTAGGTTAGGTTAGGTTAGGTTAGGATAGAAGGTTGATGATGGAGTTTAGGTTTAGGTACGGTTAGGTGAGGTTAGTTAGGTTGGAATTAGGTTAGGTTAGGTTAGTTTAAAGGTTAGGTTAGGATAGGACAGTTGGTCTGAGGAAGTGATGATTTGCTTACCTTGGATGTTACCCGCATTTCATGGCGTCTGTTGTCCTGAGTTGGCCGCAGGTGATCTTGATTATCTTAAAATCTACCTTGGGTGTGAACCGCATTACCCCAGTGGTGATGGGGGGGGGGGGAAGGGGTGACCCACAATGAGTCTCTCAGAGCAAGGAAAGTGTTTCTATTCGGAAATCGAGTAAAATATTTTACCATTGAGTTGTGTTTACCAACAAAGAAAATAATGTTCGATTTTACGATAAAGTTTTCAAAACTAATTTGGAAATATCCAAAACAAAAATGGAGTCGTTCAAAGTAATTCTGGAGTACTCTAATGTATTTTGGACTTGTTCTACTTATTTTAGGTTTTAGGTTAGGGATAGGTTCGGGCTAGGTTAGGTTGGTAAGGTTAAGATAGGTTAGGTTAGGTTAGGATAAGTTAGGTTTAGGGTATAGGTTAGGTTAGGTTAGGTTAAGTTAGATAGGCTAGGTTAGGTTAGGTTGGGTTAGGTTAAGTTAGTTAGGTTCGGTTAGGCTAGGTTAGGTTATGTTAGGTAAGTTGAGGTTAGGGTATAGGTTCGGTTAGTTAGGTTAGTTAGGGTTTTTAAAAAAAGTTAGGTTAGGTTAGGCTAGTTAAGTTCAGGTTAGGATAAGTTAGGTAAGGTTTTAGGTTAGGTTAGGTTAGGCTAGGTTAGGTTAGTTAGGTATATGGTTGGTTAGGTGTAGGTTAGGTTAGGTTAGGTTAGTTAGATAAGTTTAAGGTTAGGTTAGGCTACGTTAGGGATGTGGCTGTGTGTGTGTGGGATGTGGGATGTGGGTGATTTGGGATGCGGGTGTTGCTGTCGAAAACTAGAGATATCGAATAAGGTTTAGGTTAGGGTTAGGTTAGGCTAGGTTAGGTATTAGTTAGGTTAGGTTAGGTTAGGTTAGGTATAGGGTGTAGGTTAGGTTAGGTTATGTTAGGATAAGTTAGGTTAGGTTAGGCTACGTTAGGGATGTGTGTGTGTGTGTGTGTGGGAGTGGGATGTGGGTGATGTGGGGAAGCGGGTGTGTTGTCGAACTAGAGATATCGAAAGACGATATAATAAGTGGGGTTGGTTTTTGTGACTTTTTCTGATGTAGTGTGGCCCCTTATTAACTTTAAAGAACTAAAAGGGTTAAAAAACGAGAAAAAAAATGGGGAGGTGTGGTGTGTTGTTGACTTTCTGATGAAATTAGATTAAAAACGAGAAAAAATTGTGAGTGTGTGGGTGTTGTGGGGATGTGTGGGGTGTTGAATCTTAGTTCTATGTGATTGGTGGTGTTTTGAGTGTATTCAGTGTGTTTTAGTATTCATGGTGTATATGGGAGTACTCAAATGGTGTTTTTGGAAGTGTTTCAGTGTGTTTGGACAAATGTTCAACGGTGTTCAAAAGTGTTTTTGAGTGTGTTCAAATGTTGTTTTTTGAATGTGATCAGGGTGTTTCAAGGGGTGTTTTGAAGGTGTATCAAAGGTGTTTTTGCGGGTTTAAAGGTGTTTTGAGTGTGTTCAAATGATTATGAGAGTTGTTTTGAATGTATTCAAAGTGTTTTTGACGGTGATCATAGGTGTTTTGAAGGTTGGTTGAAGGGTGTTTTGAGTGTGTTCAAGGGTTGTTTGAAGGTGTTGAAGGGTGTTTTGATGAATTCAGCGGTGTTTTTAGTAAGTAAGCAGTGGTTGTAATAGGGAGACAAGTACTCAAATTGTGTTTTTTGGATGTGTTTCAGTGTTGATTGGAAATGTTTTCAAAGGTGTTTTTGAAAGTGTTCAAGAGTGTTTTGAAGGTAGTTCAAGGGTGTTTCGAAGGTGTTTGAAGTGGGGTTTTGATGAATTCAGCGGTGTTTTAGGAGTAATCAGAGGTGTAATTGGGAGTACATCAAAATATTGTTTGGAAAATGTTCATGGTGTTCTGGAGTGGGTGTTGGGGTGTTGTTGTCGAACTCGAGATACCGAAAAAAATGTTATAAGTGGGTTGTTGTGGGACTTTTGTTAGATGAAATTAGACATAAAACGAGAAAAATATTGTGGGTGTTGTGGGTTGGGTGTTGTGGGATGAGGGTGTTGATCTTAGTTGATATGGTGATTTTTGGTGGTGTTTGAGTGTATTTCAGTGGTGTTTTAGTATTCAGTGGTGTATTTGGGCGTACTCAAATGGGTGTTTTGGAAGTGTTTAGTGTGTTTGGAAATGTTCAAAAGGGTTCAAAGGTGTTTTGAGTGATGTTCAAATGTTGTTTTTTGAGGTGATCAAGGTGTACAAGGGTGTTTTTGAAAGGTGTTCAAAGGTGTTCAAAGTGTTTTGAGTGTGTACACATGATTACTTTGATGAGTGTTTTGAAATGTGTTCAAAGGTGTTTTGAAGGTGATTCCAAGGTGTTTTGAAGGTGTTGTTGAAGGGTGTTTTGGTGTGTTCAAGGGTGTTTGAAGGTGATGGAGGGAGTTTGATGAATTCAGCGGTGTTTTAGTAGTAATCAGTGGTGTAATTGGGAGTACTCTAATATGTTTGGAAATGTTCAAAGGTGTTCAAAGGTGTTTTGAAGGTGTTTGGAAGGGTGTTTGTTTTGATTGAATTCAGCGGTGTTTTAGTAGTATTCAGTGGTGTTATTGGGATAGAGTACTCAATTGTGTTTTTTTGGGAAGTGTTTCGGTGTTGATTGGGAAAATGTTCAGGGTGTTTTGAAGGTGTTCGAAGGTGTTTTGAGGTTATTCAAAGGTGTTTGAGTGTGTTCAATGATTAGAGAGTGTTTTTTGGAAATGTTCAAAGGTGTTCAAAGGTGTTTTTGAAGTGTTGAAGGGTGTTTTGATTGAAATTCATCGGTGGTTTTAGTAGTATTCCGTGGTGTAAATGGGAGCTACTCAATAGTGTTTGGAAATGTTCAAGGTGTTTTTGAAGGGGTTCAAGAGTGTTTTGAAGGTGTTCAAGGGTGTTTGAAGGTGTTGAAGGGTTGTTTTGATGAATTCAGCGGTTGTGTTTAGTAGTAATCCGGTGGTGTAATGGGAGTACTTCAAATTGTGTTTTTTCGGAAGTGTTCCAGTGTTGTTTGGAAAATGTTCAAGGTGTTCAAAGGTGTTTTGAGTGTGTTTTCAAATGTAAATGTTGATTTTTGAAGGTGATCAAGGTGTCACGGGTGTTTTGAAGGTGTTTTTTCAAAGGATGTTTTTTGAGGTTATCAAAGGTGTTTTGAAGGTGTTCAAGGGTGTTATGTGCGTATTCAATCAAAGGTGTTTTTTGAAGTGTACATAAAGATTAGGAGAGTGTTTTTGGGGAGGTGTTCAAGTAAAGTGTTGATGTTAGTTTTTGTGACTTTTTTGTTTCTGATGTATGAGGTCCCCCTTAATAACTTTAATGAACTAAAATGGTTTTAAAAACGAGGAAAATGCCTAGTTGGAGACTGAGGGATGGATTTTTGTAATTTAATGAAAGTGCAGAAATTAGGATGTAAAATCTTATTTGGAGTACTCAAATAGGTGTATTTGAAATGTTCAAAGGGTTTTGAGTTGTGGTCAAATGTTGTTTTTGAGGCGTTTCAAGGGTGTTTTGATGGTGTTCAAGGTTGTTTTGAAGGTGTTCAGGTGTTTTGGGTTATTCAAGGTGTTTTGAGCTCGTGTTCAAATGATTATGAGAGTGCTTGAAGGTGTTTGAAGGTGTTCAAGGTGTTTATGTGAGTATTCAAAGGTGTTTTTGAAGGTGTACAAATGATCTTATGAGTGTATTATGAAGGTGTGTTCAAATTGAAGTGCACGAGTATTTATGAAGGTTTTCTGGGAGTATTCAGAGGTGATTTGGGGGTGTTCGAATGATTGTTTTTTTGGAGTATTTCAGTGATGTTTTGAAATGATAAAAGGTATTTTTTAGTGAGTATTCAAATGATTTATGAGGAGTGTTTTGAAGATGTTCAAAGTAAATGTATTCACATGTGCGTATTTAACTTCGTAATATGTAAAATTGAGAATAGTTGAATTTATCGAAAAGTGGTTATAAGTGTTGTGGTGACTTTCTGATGTACTGTATCCCACTTTCTTAATGCGTTTAATGATAGCGTAAAAAGGTTAAAACTAGAGAAAAGAAAAATGGGGTTATGCGAGCCCTGACTCCCATCCCGTCCCCCCCCCCCCCCCCCCCCGCCGCCCCGCCTCCCCCCCCCCCCCCCCCCGTCTGGCTCCCCCCCTCGGAAGTGTGAGTCAAAAAAACAACACACAATATAGATTTGACGGGAGGGTGGGGAGGAGGTTACTTCGTGGGGGGGGTAGTGACACTGAGATGAAATAGTTAAAAAAAGTCTAGATTTGTGTTGTAAAGAAATTGTTGGATTGTTGTGGGTATAAACGAAACAAAAAATGTCCACTTTCTATGATGAAGATGTTTTCCCTATGAAGTAGGTACTATATCCCCTTATTAACTTTAATGAACTAAAGGGTCGTAGGATTCAGCCTGTTGTGCGTGACGTCACTGACATAGGGGTAAGTTCGGGACAAGATTTAGCTTGTATGTGTGACTGTCATGACCGCCGAGTAAACACGCTTTTTTTTTTTTTTAGTTCATTTAACTTAATGAGAGGATGCCTTTAGTTCATTTTAAAATAATAAGGGGAGATGTTTAGACCTGTAGTAAGCATGCTTACCCCAGAGTGGGGAATCCAAAAAAAACTTGATCCAAGGAGTGGAAAGTTTGGTTTATCGAGAAATTTTGGTGGTGGGGTGAAAGTGAGAGGGGTAATCCAAAAATTTGATCCAAGGGAGATGGAGATTTCGAATACCATAGGGGGGATCCAAAAAAATCTTGATCGAGGAGATGGATTCATGGTCTTGTCGAGGAGAAATTTTTGGGGTTGGGGGGTGAAAGTAGAGGGGGATCGAGGAAGTGGAGACTTGATTTTTGAGAACCCATAGGGGGGAGTATCAAACGTGTATTATCGAGAAATATTTGGGGTGGGGGGTGAAAGGAGGGGTACCAAAAAATTGATCCAAATGAGCTGGAGAAGTTGATTTCGAGAAAGAAATTTTGGATGGGGGTGAAAGTGAGAGGGGGGGGGAAACTCAAAAATTTGATCGAGGAGATGGAATCATGGTATTGTCGAGAAATTTTGGGGTTGAAAGGAGGGGGGGTAACACAAAAATTAGATACAAGGAATTGGAGAATTTCGAAAACCCCATATGGGGGAATCCAAAAACTTGGTTAATATTGATAAAATTTTTGGGATTGGGGGGTGGAAGGAGGGACAATCCAAAAAAAACGCTTGATCAAGGAGATGGGAGAATTTCGAAAACCCCCCTAGGGGGGAATCCAAAAACTAGGTATATCGAGAAAATTTTGGGATGGGGGTGAAAGTGAGAGGGGGGAACCTTTAAAACTTGATCCGAGGAGATGAGAGAGCACTAGAAAATGAAATTCAAAAAAATTCGAAAAAAAATCGGATAAAAATTCGAGGCGCGGGGGCGATTCCGGACGAAGCTGCAGAAGGCGCAGCAGAAGGCGCGGGCGGGGGCTCCGCGAAAGGGCGCGGGCGGGCGCGCGGGGGGCGCGCGGGCGGGGCGCGCGGGCGCGGGCGCGGCGCGAAGGGGTGTCGGAAGGGGTGGGGGTCGTGGGCGGGGGTATTGGTTGGGGGGTATGGGTGAGGTAGTCTCGAGGTCGAGGTTTCATCGGTCAAAACCGGAAAAAGCTAACAACTAGGTGTGAAAAGGGGACCCTCCAGCCGCTGGTCCTAGACCGGAAGGGATGCCCCAGAGGTGGCCTCTAAACCGGAAGGGATGCTCCAGTGGAGGCCCTAAACCGGAGGATGCTCAGAAGAAAAGGACACTACTTAAATATATAATTAGATGGTTGCTGCTTTCATACTGACAATAATGATATGCAGAATATGAAATTATGAGCTGCTTATGGTGCCTCACTTAATGATAGAGAGCATCATAAAGAATAAGGGAATAATTAAATTAGAGACCCTTAATGTGGAAAATCTCCATTTACTTGCGGAATGTATCATTATATACATACAGTTAAATGGGACATAGATAATTATTATTTATCAGTTAGACAAGTAGGGAATTTGGGGTCACTAGGTCGCAAATATGTCCCCCTTCGATACCTACCACTGTCATATCCACAAGTTGCTCTGGGACTTTTAATTACTGATGAAATATACATCACCAGGAATGCTGAGTAAATATATAAATTTGTGGACTGTATATGAATTAAAAAATGATATTATAAAACACATATACATAACAGAAGGAAAAATATCTTAATCATAACATCACCCATTTGACTGGAGATTAATGTGTCATGTACAGGACCCCCCTTTTGCCTACATTTATGAAAAATTTCCTGGCAAGAAAAATTAATCATAATTTAGCCAGCTTATCGGAGGTTCCTGGAGTTGTCCTGTCCTGTCGCCTGATTCCAAATTATGCAGGAATGCACATCCAACAATTTCGCCTCCTATTTGAGAGGTGTCAGGCCAATTTTAACCTCTAGAGCACGAAAAATTCTTCCAATTATTCACAACGTGTTATTCAATTCAAACAAAAAATGGCGACTGTCCTCTTTTTAAAAATACACTTTTATAAATACAATATAGGGCATCTATCTACTTATAAAAATTACCGTATTTCCGGAATAAATACAGTAGTATTTTCCACCACTTCAAGTTATGGAAGAAAACATACTCGTAATAGTACCATTCTCTTAGAAGATAAGGTTTGATAACGATGGAAATATATATTTACCTCAGGCAATGGAAAGTAATGTCTGCTTGTGATTACATTGAAAAAGGACACTGAAAATTTGTTGTGTGTTATTAGAGTGTGAGTGATGCTTCTTTCCATTAGCTTTTTTCCAGTGTTTCTTAATTTGATAAATAGTTCGTCTCGACACACAGTGCCTAGCGAAATTGTAATTCATGTCGAATTAAGGATAAAATTCTCCGTTTTCGAAGACACACTACTTCAGGTCGACGTGTGTTGTGAACTTCGGCTTCACAACCGAAGGAATCGAGTTAGATCTTGAGGTAGGTGAAGAGAATGGCTGTTTAAGTGCATCAGTTACACTCTTGGCCTAGCAGTAAATAGGGTACCACCATTACATCATGGTCACCTCTCATTCACTGTCTCCACAGGTTCACACTGGGTGGTGAGTGGTGTTGCTGCCGTGGGCGGCGCGGACAGAGAAGCAGGGTGCCCACCTGGCGGGGTGGGCATGATAAGTGCCTCACAGCCTCTGGGGTGTGTCTTTGTGGCTGTTTGGCAAGATGGCCGACCCCGACCAGCATCATGTCGGTAGATGGATACTTCTCTTTTTTTTTTTTAATATTAGTCTATAAATATTTTCAGCTTATATAACGAGACTTGTTAAATTTACCAGAAAGTCAATAAACTGAAAAATAAACGGTAGCAGTAGCAAAAAGTTTATGATATGGGAGAGTATTAGAGCTACATTCTTCCCTAATACTTTAACATTTTCGTTTTATTGTATATTTTTTACTGTTACTAATGGTTATAATCTTAAACCATAGGTTTTAAAGGGGATGGACTGGTAGCCAGCGGAAAAGGCCTCGGTCAGAATGACCAAAAGTCCTGCGGCGGAATCATCATACGTTCCAAAGGACCCGCATCTAGAAACACTATTGTCCTGTTTCTTGACACCCTTACCTAACCTTATATATTTCATTACTCTTGGACTATCTTACATAGGTGATCTCAGGAGAGCAGCAGGAGGAAGCAGCAAGCAGACAGCAGCAGAGCAGCAGACTCGACAGCAGTTGGTTGGTGTTCGCACCGACGGGTGGTGCTGGGATTAAAACTGCGCATCTGGGGTTCGAAACACTCTATATTGAGATTGAAAGTAACGTCATCATGGTTAATAGGTGAGTTGAGACTACAGTAGCAGACAGATACTGAACTCTGGTTGAGGAAACAGGACCATGAGTCTTTGGTTATTTATACGGCCTATCACGAGAAGACGGGGGGGGGCGGGATTTAGAATCAATATGTTTAGGGGTAACGAAGTCGGCATTGATAGCCGAAGTCAGACAAGAAACATGGAAGTTAGATAGATAGCAAGATTATTATTATAATCAAAAGGCAGCGCCTAAGCACAGGGACTATACAATAGAATAGCAAAGAGAATCTAAAATCGATCGTAAAGGGATTTTCCAGATTTAAGAAACTATATACCCTAATAATAAATACTGGTGAAAGGAGGGAGTTGCCACTAAACCTGTCTCCAAGCATTTAATCGACAGAAACTTGTATGTATTAAAAAAACTATATATTATATTTCTTCACACAGGTGCAAATGAAATTCAGAAAAATAAAAATTATTGAGCTAAATAAAAATAAAGATCACAGTACTAGTGACTTGCTTTACCAATGTGTTCATTAAAACTGAACAACTTTCTGATTCGGAAAAAAACGTAAAAGCATTGGAGAGTTTCTTTAATAGATACTGACTTAACATTGCTAAAATTAATACAGTGTGCCTGAAGGATTTTTGTGGGGTCAGAGCGGCCGGGTCCAGACAGGCTTCTATCCATCCTATGTAAAAGTCAGCCAAAATTGATAATATGTATCATGCTTGTTGCAGAAGTCAGTCAGCAGCTCGGTTTGAAGAAGCAATACAGTTAGAGTTCAACCATATATTTTTGGATAAGCTCGCCTTGAATGGAACAAGTTCTGTTTTGTATTACAAAATGAATAAAAATGAGCTGGAAAACATGCAGAGGATTTTCAATCAAAGACTAAAACACTGATGCTCTGATAGCGGAGGAAGAAGAAGAAAGTGGGACGATGGGGGGATGAGGAGAATATGATTGGAAACTATTAATAAGTAAAAAGGAAAATAAAGAAAGTGCCGAAAATACTACCAATGAGAGCTCGCAGTTATGGATCAGATCAGATTTACGAAGGATTAGAACACTGGTTGGCAAAGATTTATTTACGAGTGAAACATACTCACAGTCACCCCCCCCTTGACAAAACATTCACGGGTTCAGTGATTTTCAAAAATTATTAATAATAATTTAGAGCGGACTTAAAAATTAGGTTTTTAAAACAAAAATATACGTGAGAAGGCTGGGTGTAGGTTTGATGAACCAAAAATACTCTCTGATTTATTGTCTAAATCTATTCACATTCATCGTGGTGTTTCTCTCTTACCAACAGCTGTGTTCTTCAGTATGGTGACCGTGTCCTCATGACGAACAGCGTTTATTCAGTTTGTACACTCTGCTGTTCTTCAACGTGGTGGCTCTTACTCTGTTTTTACGTCAAGGTGGGCAGGGCACCTTGTTCTTCATGAGTGAACAGCGTCAGAAATAGTAATTAGTGTAGATAATAAGGATTTTGATATTTTGCCCCAAGCGCCGAGTCTATTGGGCAGCGTCCTCACTCATCTCTGTAAGTGAACCTTTCCATGGTGAGGTGTTTATCTTGGTGCTTAAATTCTAATATTAGGGCTTTTTAAGTATACTTGTTTTCAGTGTCTGGATAAAACTGTGTCCTTATGACTTGGGGATGTTCATCATAACCTTTAATACACCAATTCAAGGTCAGGTTATATTTAGTTAAACGGTTAGAGGAAAAATTATGTATAATATGGATTTTCCCGCAATTGGGAGTATTATTACCTTTTTTGGATTCTTTGATTTAACGTAAATTCAAACTCATTTTAACGTGTATTAATTTACGTTGATGCCATATATTTCTATGAAAAATAAATAAATTATATTGGTTGTTGTTATTTACTAAAAACTCGTTAAAACGTACTGATCCATTCCTGCGCACCTCAGGAGCTGGTGGAACGGCCCCCGGAAGGACTGGTTCTTTGTACGTGAACATTGCCAAGGACGTCCACTGTACGTCATCTAGCCCTCTCTGCACCAAGATCGTAACTCGAGATGGACTAAGGCCATCACTTTCATCATCACCGTGTCTTTCATGCTCTCGTCTTTGGCTTGAAATGGGCCTCGCAAGAATTACTCTCCTAACCACAGGTTACCTCCTTGTCACCGGCATTACTTTATTTCACCGAGAAAGTCTTCACTGAATGTTCGCAACTTGGCTGGACAATAGAAAGTTTGAATACTTTGAAAGCATGGAGAGTTTCTACTTCTGGCAATTCTCAGATCCTTTCACTATCTTTTTTATCATCTATAATTACTGTTTTGCGTCTTTACGGCCAAATTTACGACTATCTTCCTCTCTAGCTTCCCAAACATCCGCATATAAGTATCGGGAGCTAAGGAGAGGGGTTTATTTTAGTGCCTTTGAAGAAGGAACTATCAACATGGCAGGGCTATCGCGTTTGCAGTCGCTGCGAGGTGAGGGGACATGATGATGTTTTGCGCCTTTGTCTCACACACATGTTCATGCGCTCGCATAACACAGTGCCAACTCTTCTTCCATGTGAATGTTACGTCGGTGTCTCAAGGAATTCTCAACAAGTGCCCTTTATGTCAGTAAATATCTCATATCTTAGTTACAGTTAAACCCAACAAGCAGACCTTGTCTGTGATAGTTAAATTGAAGGGTTTTCAGATATGATAGAATTGGTTTGATTGATAACTAAGGTTTGCGTTTCCTATGTCGGAAAAACTTCCTGATAATAACATATAGGTAATCTAAGCTAAGAATTTTTATTTTTTTTAGGATTTGTGCACCAAAAATCGTCTTAAATTCTTTGATATTTTAGTCATGTCCATAATACGATGCAAGATGTGAGAACAGTTCTGACGGCGTTTTAAAAAAAATGAAGTAAATCTGATACGTACTTGAGTCAAGCTCATACTTTTGTCAAGTATTGTTTTTAATGTTAACAAGTGGAAATCTATACATATAGAGACTCCTGACTTCAACACACATTGATTTTGTTATATGTATGACTGGCTTCGTACAGACAGATTATGCTCATGCTTTACACTTTATAGCCATTAGCGATATATATTCACACACATTAAGAGGATAAATTTGGACGTAAATATACGCTAAGTGCAAGGTATAAAATATATAACAAACAAGTCTACCTAGGATAGCTGTGCAAACCCTACTTTGTATGGTTACGATAATATTATTATGGGAAGAAGTTAACATGTCTGGGACATGAGAGGAAATCAAGATTTGATCCAAGGAAAGGAAAATTAACTCGCATTGAAGGCACCCAAACTTTGAAAAGTACCATCGTTTGTGTGAGGGATGGGCTTTCAGCCTGACCACAAGCGGATGAATATTGGTGATAAGGAATGCTAGGTGTTTTCTAAACAATACCTTGTGTAGAGCTCAAAAGTTTCTTTGCAGTATGGACAATAGTGTCTTCTTGGTATAGAAGTGCTGTGTTATCATCTTCGGTTTAGATTTTGAATCTCACTCTCATTCTGAGTTTTTTTTTCGCCATGTTTTCCTTTAACAAATGGAGTTTGAATTGCTTTTCTTTAAGGGTTATCGTAGGTTTGAATGAGGGTTATGATTCCAGTAAGGGAAACAGTTTTAGTGGCTGTCTCTTGAACACTGTTCAATCTTTCGCATGCTAAGTGCTTTAGTTGACCGAGTTTGTTCGATATGTGCTTCCTTGTGGCCTTGCTATGCTTTTCTTCCAAGCCTCCAAACCAAGTAGCATGCGTGGTTCAAGTATAACCAAAATTTTAAAAGGGGTGGGACTAGTAAAACAGGCGAAAGACCTCGGTTAAGATGACCAAAAGCTCCAGCTACGGGTCATCATATGACTCAGATCCGCGTCAGGAAACACTTTCCTGTTTCTTGACCACCCTTACCCTAACCTCCAAACCTTGTAGCTTGTTTATGTTTAAAATATTATTTTATCATTACTGGAAGACACACTTAAATATTTTTCTTATAGTCCCTTAGGAAAATATGAATAAACGCAATGTATATCAGTAGCGAACTTACCAATAATGTACATAAGTAGAAAATTTATCAACGATGTTTACGGAAAGTCCTGCACAAATTTAATCGGATAGAGAGACCACTAGAAATGTATATCAGGAGGGAACTTAACAGCCCTATTTATATAGATATGCACCCGCTTTCTATATTACAGAATTTACCGACTTTATATAGGCTGTTAACCGGTATTCATACAGGAAATCCCAACAAATATACCAGCCATGTAGATCTTTCTACGGCTGAGATTTGTAATCTAAATGTGTTAGGATATTTGTGGTTTTACCCAGGAAGCTATCTTGACACTTATCCGGACGCTTGTCGTAAACCGATTCTCAATAATTAAAATGTTTATGTACATAAACCTGCCTTTGAATGATTATTTTTATTTAATTTCCCCCCCTAGCTGGTTGATATAAATCAGTAAAAATTTACAATTTATCGTAAGTTTATTGTGCATAATTGCAATATAAATCTTTGTGATTCACTTTCCATGCCATGTTGCTTGTAAATGGAATAAAAAATATCGTTTTGTCTGTGCTTATGGGAAAACTTCGAGTCAGAATGATGTTATTTTGATTTGTACCACAGGGACGAGGATACCTTGGTGCTAGTTAGTGAAGGGCTTTGATTATAAGGAACTGGGCCTACACTCTCTTTCTCGGATCAAAACGGATTGCCTCCCATTCTCAGGTGAGGAACTACAATAATCCAACAGAGAGGACGTAAACAGAGGGATTTAGCGTAAAATCAACGATTACAAATAATATTAATTATTAATATTATACTATTTTATTGCATAAAATAAATTTGGTACCTTTCATTTGATATGCCAGGTGAAATAAATCATGGGTATATGCAGAGGATCTGACATCAAAATATATGAACTGTATCCTTCTAACACTTGCTGTGTTCCTTGTGAGAGAGTGCCTGCGCTCTGAAGGACGGGTGGCGATATTTGCAGTTTTGAACTGGCAAAGACGTGATGGAGTGAGTGATGGTGAGAGTGTTTCTGTTTGTTTTTGTAACAGGCTTGTTCTCACCAATAGCTTAAGAAGTTAGTTATAACACGCTGCAATTATTCATAAATCAGCCACCTGAACATGGGCATTAAAATCAATGTTGGTTTTAATTATTTTATTGAAGAAAATGAGCAAAGTACTGGCTTAAAAGTATGACAACGTAAACACGGGAGCGCTTATATATGTGATCAATGCTGACTATTAATTTTAGTTCTAGCGCTGAATAACCCCTACGGGTTTCAGCGCACTTGTGTTAAAACAATGAAACATATAATAATGCATAAACCATACCCCCGGCTGGGATTGAACCGCGGGGGTATGGTTTGTTTGCAATCGTGTCATTACGATTTCTTGAGTCAGTAATAATGCATAACTTTTGACGATTCGCGGACATAGGACTGCACAAGTGGTGGTCGATGGTTCGTCAGGAGGGACGACGACTGAAGCAGGTCGTGCATCACAGGGTCTTGATCACTAGCTAGGTCAACCACTGGAGTGTGTCTGCTTGGGTCCCATCCCCCACTGCAACCACTGTAGTGTGTCTGCTTGGGTCCCATCCCCACTGCAACCATTGGAGTGAGTTCGCTTGGGTCCCATCCCCACTGCAACCACTAGTGTGTCTGCTTGGGTCCCATCCCACTGCAACCATTGGAGTGTGTTCGCTTGGGTCCCATCCCCACTGCAACCACTAGTGTGTCTGCTTGGGTCCCATCCCCACTGCAACCACTGGAGTGTGTTTGCTTGGGTCCCATCCCCACTACAACCACTAGTGTATTTGTTTTGGGTCCCATCCAGACTGTAATCACTGGAGTATCCTTGCTTGGGTCCCATCCCCACTGCAACCACATGAGTCTTCTTGCTTGGGTCTTCCCCAGCTGCAATATTCACATGTCTTACGTCTACATACTTCTCAGTGTATATCACAACTGTTGAGGATATTTTAAACAATTTCATTTTAATAATTGGCTCATTTTTATATAACAGTTAGCAGTCAGTGGTCTTAGAATGCTAAGCGAATTCACACCGGAATCATCTGGGCATTCTTATTATTGTTGTGAAATTTTCAAACACTAATTAATTTATAAGAGCAAATAATACAAATTCAATATACATCAAGGATGCCAGATTTGAAAATGGCCTCTCTTATTCGATAAAAAAAAATTCAGAAAGTTTGAAAGTTTGTTTTCTGTCTCGTTGCAAATGGACTAACACTCTGGGAATAATATTTTCAACGACATCTGAGATTTCTCAAAAAGTGCCCAAACACTAGCTTGGAAAACTGTGGCAATACTTGGCAATTACTCCACAGCTACGATGTATCCAAGATACCAGCGTATACACAGAGAGGTGCATATCGGTGATATACACCCAAGTTTCGATGTTGTTATGAACGCTGTGTTTAGCATTCAGTGGAAGCTGTGAGTGCAGTGGAAGGGCCCACGCTACCTGATGCAGTGATGGTCCAAACCTTCAAGGAATACTCGGTGCAGGGGTCAGATTCGTTATTTCCTTCTCCACCACGAAGGGCAGAGAGGTACTGGTCATGGGTGAAAGGTTCGCTGTTCGTTCGCCCCAAGGGTTTGTCCATTCCCGCCGTAGGGGA
>NW_026507176.1:0-18814 GCF_026875155.1 Cherax quadricarinatus | reverse complement strand
GCGGCGTTTTGTAATTTTAAAGGTAATCAGGGCTTGAAAATTTGCCCATGAGAGGGGTTGAGCTATTAAAGGGAAAAAATTTGAGTCCCCCCTGAAGAGTCAATTTTTTTGGCCTCTCCCCCCTTTAAATGTTACCATACAGGTAAAATTTTTCCCCCTTTTGGGGAAATAAAAAAATATTACAGATTTTTACGAAAATTTAAACTTTTAAAATTTAAACCTCACTGGGGGGGACTGCCTGCGAAAATTCAATCATTTTAAAATTGATGTTAATAGTTGAGAGTGTAGCTTTTCTTTTAGATATAAGAGCAGAAAAGATAATTTGTCCGTTTCTGGCGGACCCTTTAAAATCCCGATCGTTTTAAACCTGTCCCCTTTCACAAAAACCGATCAGTATATCCCCACCTGCAACAATACGTTCAGTATACTTAAACCATCAACAATCCCGCCCCAGTATATTTAAAACCTGCAAAAATTTCCCCTCAGAAAAAGGGCCCCCCTGCAACAATAGGGATCATTATACTGTCACCTGAAAACATATACCTTATGTATATTGCCACCTGCAAAAATCCCGATCAGTATCTGAAACCTGCAGAAAATCCCGTTTCAGTATTTTCCCAAACCTGAAAACAATACCTCAGTATACTCCCCAGGGTGAAAAAAAATGGGTCGTATCTGCCCCTGCAACAATCCCGATCAGTTACGCCACGGGGAAAAAATCCGAACAGTTTTGCTGCCCCCTTGAAAACAATCCCGATCGGGATACAGCCGTTTTGCAAAAATTTAGATCATTTTATACTGACACGTGCAACAAAAACCGATGTATACTGCCCGTGCAGCAATACGATCGGCATATTTGCCGTCCCAAAAAATCCCAAATCAGTATATTGCCATTTGAAACAATTCCGATCATTTATACGTCACCTGCAACAATATTTAGTATACTTTCACGTGCAACAATCCCGATCATTTTTTATTTCACCTGCAATTTTTCCCCTTAAGTTTTTGGGCCACTGAACAATATGATCAGTATTTTTCACCTGCAAAAATTTCCCCTTTAAAAGTATTTGCCCCCTGAAAACAATACCGATCGCATACTGCCCCTGCAACAATACCCCTCAGTATATTGCCCCCTTTAAAAATCCCAATTTCGTATAGTCCCCCTGTAAAAATCCCCTTCAGTTTTGTGATAAATGGTTCAGAGAACCGACTTTTGAAAAATTGGGAACATTTTGAAAAACTCTTGGGAATCTTTATTGGGGAAAACCACTTTTGGTGGCGAAACTTTTCCTCAATAAAGATCCCCAAAGATTTGGGACATGTGTTAATTTATCCCCCTTCAGTATTGTTGGGGGAAGGAAAATGGGATTCCCATTTTAATTTTAAATTTTTAAATTTAAATATAGGGAACCTTGGGGTGATAAAAGACAGCAAATCGTCTACAAGCCGCCCCTGCAGACGAGGTCTTGAAAAGCTTTTCGAAGTCTTTCTCTCAACGGGCGGGAAAATGAGTTATAATTTGTAAGATTAAAAATTTAAACCCTAGGGGGTTTTTGTCAGAATATTTCATTCACGGGATGGCTGAAAAATTTTAAACTTGTATGGACCAAAAGGGTCGCCCCTTACTGCCGACTTTAGGTTGATTCCCAAACCCCTTTGGGGATCAAGAATGCCCCGTCCCCGTATTTCAAAAAAATTCTTTTAACCCTACCCTGTCTTGTAGTTTTAGCTCGGTGTTTTTTCACACCTTCGACAGATAGGGTTTTGATTTTGATAGAAGCGGGGAAGTGTCCTTGGATGCCCACGCCTTCCATGTCTGGGAAATACACACGCGGGTTTAACTATGTTCCACAAGATTTTTTCTTTATTTTTCACAATCTTATCACAAAAGAATGATACACTTCTTTAAGTGTTTTTTGTGTTTTTTAAAAGCACTTTGTTCACACAAACCCGCACAGATCAGTTTTTTTTGTTGGTTATCCTGGCATCATTTGTCACTCTCGGGTAAAAGTCAAAAGTGATCTGAAGGCCCAGCACCCCATGCCGTCACTCCCCCAGCAAAAAGGGAAAAGCTGACTAGTATTTTTGTTTCCCTTGCCATTCCCTCGATGAAGCAAAGCAGAATGTTTGATTCTTGTGTTTTAAGCATGACAATAATGTCCCATATCTTTACTATGGAAATAAAGGGGGGGAGCAGGATTTTCCTTAATTGTCCTGTAAGGAAAAGAAAAAGTACGGGTTCTTTTTAAAAAATACATTAAAAAACACTGGACTGAAAGGGAAGCACCCGGTTGTTTGGGACCACGTCGCATACTTTATGATCTGCGATAATTACTGCTGTACCCGTAAAAAAAGAGCTTGCCCCTTCTGAGAGGGCTGGGCCCCTCAGGGTTTGAAAGGGTTTGGAAAGGGGTGAAGGGGGCGGGATACCCCCCCTGGAAAAAAATTTTCTCCAAAAGGGGGGGGGCGGCGGTGGTTCGCTGCAGGGGGAACTATTCTTTATTAACTTTAATTTAAATTTTCCACTCGCCCCCCAACTGTTGCTTGTCTTTTCGAACGGGCCTTTATTTCTGTGTGTTTTTCGGAGAATCACTAATTTTGTTTTCAACACTGTGTTTTTCTAAGGGGCACTATTTTTAATTTAATGTCCGCTTATTCACAAACCCTTTTTTGTTTTAAAACATCAACTGTTGAGGGATTCCATTTGCTTTCAGGATTTTTGGTCAAAAATTTTTTTCCAAGTGGCCATTGGAAACCCTTGGACTTTTCATTGTAAATAATCCCCTATGTCACCAGGTTTTAAAGGGGCCCTTATGATTTTCGGAACATCGGGCCCCATAAAAAGTGTTTTCAATAAAGGGTGAGAAAAGTCTTCTCGCCAAATTTTCCCCCAAAAGTTCAACCCACTTTTTTAAAGGGTGTTTAAATTTACGTCTGAGTTGTCGGTTCGAAATAAGTGGATCCTCTATGATTTCTTTATCATTCATGGGGGGGGGAAACCCGGTTCGAGTTTCTCCCATTGGGGGTAAATGAAAAGGCCCTTAACACTTCTAAATTGTCCGGGATCATCGGAAAACAAAATTTTGAGGTTTTTTTTGGGACTCTATTTTTGTTTCAGAAAAAATGAAGGAATTCTTTAAGTCGATTTTTTGACGATGAAGAGCCCTTCCCTTTTTAAAACCCCTTTTTTAAAATCCCGTCATTCTTTCATAAAACCCCGCCGTCCCAGGGAGATTTAGGAGGAATGTATCTCCAACGACAACTGCGTTGATTCGTTTCTTTTTGTACTTCGGGGTTGATAAAGATCTTGTTTTTTATATAACAGCACCAGAAAACAAATTTCGTTGCTTTTATTGAAATTTTCGGGTTGGGACATCCCCTTCTGGCTGCAAAACCTTCTAAATAATTTGATAAATTTTTCAGCGGGCCCATGTCAGTGGTTTACTTCTAGATTTATGCTCTAGTCGTACCAAAAGTGAAAAACCCGATGTACCCCTTTGTTTGGAACTTTGTAAATTTTTTGGGTTTTTAAAATTTATTGGTCCAGTGAATCTACCCCTGTACCTAAAATGGAGTGATATAAACCAAAACTTTTTTATAGGGTATGGAGGTGGTTTTGGGATATGACATATCACATTTTCGTATTTGACAAACAAGTAAAAACGCCCTTTATTTGTTTTTTCCCCACTTTGTGGGAATTGAGGTATCCAGTGGGAAATTGTCGTTAAGAAAAAAAAAGTGTGTCGCTACCTCACCTGTAACACGTTACTGTGGGCTTTTTTCCCCAAACGGGTTTTTTTAAACCCCCAAAATTTTTTTTGGGGTAAAATATTGGAGTATGGCTTCTATGGGTTTGTGAAGAATTTTGAATTCTTCCTCGACACTTTAATCTTTTCTGAGTCGGGGAAAAAGTCCTAAAAAAATTAATCATGACAGGTTTTTTTTGGGGGATTTATCTTGGGGTTTCCAGAAATTTATTTTTTGTAAGGGGGGGAAAAAAAGACTTTCTGTATTAGTTTCACCCGATTTAATGGGTTCAAGACTTAAAATTTCAGGTTTTTTTCCCTTTTTAAGAATTTAAAGACAAGAGCTGTAACTCTTAAGAGTTTACCCAAGGATGAGTATTTAGACCCATCAATGCTATTTTTTTGGGTGTCCCCAGTATTTAAAACAAAACCCGTATTTCTGTTTGTTTTTAAAGCAAAACTGTTTCTTCGGGGTAAAATGTAAAGTTTTTTCCCTTGGGGCCAGTTATTTTTTAGAGACCCAGTTCGGCCCGTGGAGCCAAAATTTATTTTTCCTCAAATTTTTGATTTGGGGACCCCTTTTGGCCAATTGTCAGTGGTTCTCTTGGGGTTTAGGGACTGGGGGGAAAAGAGTAATCTTCTGCCATTTTTCTTTTTTTTTTCTGTACTCTTTTTCTGTACTGGGACCGGGTTTACTCTTATTATTTTTTAACCCATGGAGAACCGCTTCATTATAACTCCAGATCACGGTTTTTTCAATAGTGAGATGATCAAGTTACTTTGTTGAGATAGTTTAATTTTGTACCTACATAGAGTGCTGTAAATTCCCAATTGTGGTACTGTTCGTCCTTCGGGGTGTTTTACCCGGGCCCTTTTGAAGTAATTAGTTATTCCTTCGGGCTTTACTATGTAAGCTAAAAGCCCCCAACTTGGTTGACGAAATCCAAAAACACATGAAATGTGAAATTGTTTCCCTCTTGCCTTTTGTCTGGGAAAGTTTAATTTGATGAATTTTTGGCTTAAACCCCTTTGGTTTTTCCACCCCATGTTTGACTCTTTTCTAAGGAAAATTTCTCTTTCCCATCCAATTTTGAGTTCCCTTTCCCATCTTCCCAAAACCCAATTTTCCTTTAGGGAAATTGGTGGGGACGAGCCTAGGGGAAATCAAAAATTGGGGATACCTCTGACAGTAAAAATTTTAGTGAGTGTACTGCAGATTTATTTTTTTCCCTTTTAAAAACTCAAAGTATTTCCGGGTTGTGTTAAATTTAAGTCCAGCATATTGTTGCAATCGGGAAAATTCATTTTTAGGGAATTTTCTTTTGAAAATTTCCCCTTTAATTGTTTTTGAATTAGTTTCCACCCCTTTTAGAGGCATATTTGTTCTTTCATCCCCTTTGTTAGCTTCTCTGTATAAGGATTTAAAATTCCTCTCTTTTTCACAGTCCCCTTAAAAAATTGTCCACATAGAAAAAAACTTTTTTTTTAAGATTTTTTGAAGGGATTTTAGTTTTCTTCAAATTGTGTATTTAGGTAGCTTTAGTAAGAATGGAGGGGGATGTTGCCCCCCAAAATTAATATGATTTAAAAAACGATAAGTTTTCACAGGATTTTTGAGGATCATGTGGATTTTCAGGCCACAAAAAAATCGAGTATAATCTCTATCTATTTCTTGTAGTCCTACTCTTAAGAAACCCTTGGAAATATAAAGCCGGGTAGGATAGGGGGTTTGTGGGGAAATTTTCAAAAGGCACTTTCCCCAAAGGGTTCTCAGTTAGTGAGGGCCGGCCCATCGGCCCAGTCATTAAGATTGCTACATTTTTTTATTTGCACGTGCGCTGAAAATTTTATAAAAATTATGTAGGGGAAATTTTGGTTTCGGAATCTTTTCTGATTTTAAAAGGGTGGGGAAAAGATAATGAACTCGTTTTTAAACCCTTATCTTCGACTTTTCCTCAATAAAATTTATTGCCCAATTTGTTCTTGTATGTATTTCATAGCAGACAGAAGCTTTGGGGATTTTTCCCTGACCCTCATGTATTTGTTGTTTTTCATTTGTCCAAAAGTCATGCGAAAATTTGGGTTAGGAGATGTGGTGGGATTTATTTTCCATTGAAAACCTTTAAACCCCAAATACTGCCATTTTATATCGCCCGGCCAAAAATTTGGTTAAAAGTCTGAGATTTTGGGGGGCTTGGTTTTTTTCCCATTTTTTCCCTTTTGATCTAAATTCACAATTTTATAAAAACTGGTTAAATTCATTTTTTCCATTAATGAAAATTTTTTGCTGGGGTACATGATCAGTGGTTATTCTCGTAATAGTACTTTTCCACGGGAATCAATATCAGTTTTTTCCCCCACTTTAAGGGAATGGGACCAATATATGTGGCCCCCTGTTTTTTCAGAAAGTGAAAAATCATGTTTACTTACTATATTTTGCACAAACAGGTTTTTAAAAAATCATTCCCAAAAATTAAAACAATTGGACAAATTGTGTCCTTTCTTTTATGTCAGGCAGGCTAACTTGCTTGGGCCTTTCGTGCTGCAACCCCTTCTTTTAACCCCGGGGTCTGCACGGGACTTGGGAAAATTCTTTTATCCCAAAGTTCTACGGTCTTTTTTCCTTTTTCCAGCCCAAACATTTGTTTCTGGCAGGTCATATGTCTGTTTGCCAGAATTGGGGAAAAAAAACCGGGCTTTTTTTTTCTAACTGTATTTGGCATGGGTTGTTTTTCAGTTTCTGCAACACTGTTTTCTTATAAAGGGAAACCTTTGTGACCCTTATCAAATTTAGTGTTAGCACTTTGGGTTTTTTGTGTAATTTATTAGAAAAATTCAACTCGAGTTACGGGAGGGGAAAGTTGCTTTAAAGTATCTCTCACTTTTAAGGCTGTTGCATGTTGATTCCGATTCGGGTGGGAAGTCTGCGGGCGGGTTCAGCAAAAATTTTTTGGGGCATAAGGCTGAAATATGGCTTTCCCCCTTGCATTTAAAACACTTCTTCAGTGAGCTTTTTTCCTCCTTGTGTTCCCAAAACACTTGATGCCCTTTTCGGGCTGAGAACACTTTGTTTACGTGCCTCCATTGATGTGTTTTGACTACAATTATGTGCCCAATGTGTTCCATAAAAAAATTACCCCTTTTGGGTTGTTTATTTTGTGACAGTCTGTTTCTGTCTGTTGTTTTACAGTTTGAAAAAATGCCTATATGGGTTTTTCCCATTCGTTTTTTAGGGGAGAAGTTACTCTTTTTATACTGAGTTAAGGTTTTTTAAACCCAGGGGTTTTTGTGGATTTTTCATCTTGTCTCGTCGCTTGCATGCATGAAACTATTTTTTGTAAACCATTTCCCCAATTTTCCCTCACAAGGGGAAATAGGGGTTATTAAAACAAAAAATTTTTAACTTTTAAATTTGTTTTTTGGTAAAAACTTATCTTGTCAATAAAACTGAAAAACCCAACACTTGTTTAGGTATATTTGCCCCTAGAGATCTGAGACTATTGTTAATGTAATTCAAAAAGTGTAAGTCTGAAAAAAAAAATGTTTGGGTGGTTTAAGCTTGATTTTAAAAGCGATTTTCTAACTCTACCCTTGTCAGCATCAAATTAATTGTTTGTTTATTTGAAAATTCCCTTTTAAACCCCCGGGGAAAAAATGATTTAAATCAGTTCATAGGGTCCTCCCTTCACAAGACTTTTAAAGGTAATTGAATTTTGCAACCCTCATCTATGTCAGTTCGTGAATTTACTATGGATTTAAAACCAAAAAGTTTTTATAATTATGCCCTTGGAAAATTAGGTAATGACTGTAGGTAAGCTTGGTAAGGGACCTTGTTTTTAAGGGTAACAGGTGCGGGACCACTTTTTACAGTAGGTCTTTGCAGGTTTTGGGGGCAGATACCCTGTATTTCCTGTCCACCTTAATTTTGATTAAAAAAGGTACCCCAAAACCCTTTTTTAAAAATTTTTCATCCTCAGACAAATCGGATTAAAAAAAATTTTCTTTTTCATAATGGTATGTCTAAATTTAAATTTTATTTTCGGGACGTTGTGAGGTAATTCAAATTTGCCCTAAAGACCCTCAAAACCCTATGTTTGTTTTTGGGGAAAATTCCTTATACAGACTGAAATTAGTTTTTTTAATTTTGTGTAATTTTAAAGTTGAAAAGGGACAAAAAATGAGTTTTCAAAAAAGCCATTTTAATGGTATTTTTTGAAAATTCTAGCACCCCCACTTAGGGGGGTTTAAAAAAAACTGTCCGCATAAACCGCTGAGTTTTTTTTTGTTAAGTCGCAAATAAACGGCCGACACTACTGAACCCCAAAACTTCACCTCAGGTCAATGCCATGAAAAGGGGCAGGGTACCCAAAAAGTGGTGTTTATGTCTTGGGTTTGCTTTTTGTCAGCCTGCCCCGATGGGTTTAAACGTAAAAAAACGTTTTAAACTTCATTCACTTTACCCTATAAATGTCATGTATAACTGTAAATCCCACGTGTATGAAATTTCACTATTTAAAAAGTCACTGTTAATTTGTATTTTAAAATTTTAAAATTTTTATATTATTTTCCTTTTTAATATAAAAGGTTATTTTATAAGAAAAAAAACTTTAACCCAATCTTTTCTCTTAATTTCTGTCTATAAAAATTTAAACACAAGTGTATATACACTCAGACAAACTGGAAAAAAATTAACCCTTGGGGGGTTTGGGGTTTTTTTTAGCGATTTTGAGAATGGAGCAGGGGATTTCAGGGGGGCCAAACCCCGTTTTTTGGGTTTGGGGGGTCACCCCGCTCCGTTTTCTTTGGGGTGAAAAAAGGGGTTTAGCGCCCCTTTTCTTTTGGGTTTCCCATTCTCTGTGTTGGGGGTTGGGGGGGACTATTTATACTATTTTTATTGTAAAACACTTGTTTTCCAGCTTTTTTTTGAAGGACCTTGGCTGTAGGTTATTTGTTTAAAATGTAGTTCCCAAAATATTTGGACCCCAGTGTGGCCTTTATCCCGGGTTTTTTCACGGGCCTATTGTTTAGAAATGGGATTAAACCCGTTAAGTTTTAAATTTTTAAAATTTAAAATAGGGAAATTAGTGGGTAAAAAAACAGGGAAAAGCTAAACAGCCGCCCCGCAGCGGGTTTTTAAGAAGGTTCCGGGAAATCATTTCAACGGGCTGTTTAAAATTTAGTTATAATTTGTAAAAATTTTAAAAAATTTCCCCTAGGGGGTGTTATGTCAGCATATTTTATTCATGATGGGGTGAAAACTTACTTGGGGTGGACTCAAAAGTCCGCCCCTTACTGCCCACCCATAGGTTGATTACAAAATCCTTGCGACTCAAGAAATTTCGCATTCCCGTACTACAAGAAATTTGTAACCCACTTGGGTCTTAAAAAAAAAAAGGCAAATACCGTGACTTGGGAAGATACCCAAAAAAACCCGCACATAAAGCCCGAAGCTTACGACGACGTTTTTGGTTTCCCACTTGGACCATTGCAAAGTCCCTAACAGAGGGGGAGCAGGAAAGGCAAAATATAGGGGAGGAAAGGGGGGGGTGTAGTAGTGGGGAAATGTTTGTTAGTGTAGTAGTACAAGGAAAAGGTTTTATAATAAACCCAAGGATGGGAAAAGACAAATGCACAAAACCGGGCAAACCCCACCGTGGGCGTTTTTGCCATCCGCCAGACTGGATGGCGAAACGTCCACAAAAAGACAACCCGACGCCGTTTCATGCCCTTTTGCCCCAAGTTAACCCCGCCAGACTAACACTCTTCGCACTAATCTCGTTTTTATACCCCTCCTCCCCCTACAGATGTTCCCGGTGTCTACTTTTATTTTGCTCCTCCCCGTCCTTTCAATTTCTTTGGAGAAAACCCGGTCGATCTTTTTTCTGGGCAGATTAGGGGGACAAAAAAAGGGTTGGCTTGCCGGGCATAACAATGTCTTTTCTGTCACGTCAGAGATTTTATAGCCTCCTATTGACTGGTTTTTCTGCTAAAACTGTTTTTCCCCACTTTCCCAAATCGAACAGTCGGCCTTTTTGTTGAATCTTCTCTTATACAAAAATTTCCTTGTTTTGAAACCCTTTTTCCCCGGCTTCGTTTTCTGTAGATTTCCTTCCTCCCCCCACTTTAGTAAAATGCTCCCAAAAATTTAGGGAAAACCTTTACTTAAAACCCGGAATCCTCATTTTTTTTTCTTCTTCTTCTTTTACTTCTTCCCCTTCCCCTTTCCTCTCTTTCCTTTTTTCCTCTGGGTTGTCTTTTTCCTCCCTTTTTTTGTGTTTCTGTTCCTTTTTTTTTTTATTTCACCCCTTCCCCTTTTACGCACCCCGGTGCGCTTTCTCTCCTTGGGGGTTTTTACTCTCTTGCAGGGGCTCCCCCTTTCCCTTTTTATTTTACTGGTCGTCTTCCCTTTTTTCCCCCTTTACCTACCCCCTACTACTCCCCTTCTTTTCCCAAATAAATCTATGAGAAATTAGACCATGTACGGCGGTCTTTGGTTTTTTTTTTTGTTGTGGCGTTTCGCCCTCCGTGGCTTTTGGGGCCCGGATGGCGAAAAAGTCTACGGTGGGGATGCCCCGGGGGGTTTTGATTTGGGCATTTCATCCTGTCGGTATTATATACAAATTCTTGTTTCTATACTACAAATCTTTTCCCCTACTACACCTCCACCTCTTCCCGCCTATATTAGCCCTCCTGCCTCCTCCTTTTTAGTGTGACTTTGTCAATGGTCCAGTCGGACCCCAAACGGGCGTCCCTAAGCTTCTGTCCTTTTTTTGTGGGGTTATTTGTGTACCCGGGGTCTTTTAGCGTGAGCTATGGGTTCTTTTAAAACCCTTTGACAGATTCGGTGACTTGAAAAGCTGAAGTGTCCCTTTGGGTGTCCGTCTTCAGTAGTATTTGGAATACGACATGGTACACTATGTTCCCCCAAGATTTGTTTTATTGTTACAAATCTTTTCATAAAAAGTGATTACACTTTTCTTAATTTTTTATTGTGTTTTTTGAGACACTTTGTTCACAATAACGCACAGATCGGTTCTTTGTGGTTACCTGGGATCAGTGTCCCTTCAGTAAAAGTTCCCCAAAAGGGAATCGGAAAACGCCCCCAGTACCCCTTGCCCTCACTCCCCAGCACAAAGGAAAAAAGCTGACCCAGTACTTTTGCTTTGCACTTCCCGATGAAGCAAAGTTAGAATTTGATTTTGCTGTCTTAAAAACATAGGGAAAAAAAAGTCCACTATCTTTACTATGGTTTAAAAAGTGGGAGAGAATTTTCCTTAATTGTCCTTTTCTAAGGTAAGAGTGTACTGTCTTTATTAAAAAAAACTCTGCAAAAACTGGACTGCAAGGAAGGGAGCGGTCGCTTGACCCGTGGGATAATCGTACGGGATTTTGGGGATCAAATTAAATCGCTTTTTAGCAGTAAAAAAAGATGCTTGCCCCCTTTGAGAGGGTGGGCCCCTCAGGGCTTTAAAGGGGACTGAAAGAGGTGAAAAGGGGGTTTATACCCCCCCCGGAGAAAAATTTTCCCCCAAATATTTTTGCCACCTGGGAACAATACCGATCAGTATAATGCCAGTGTAAAAAATATCGGGTCGTATTTGCCCCCTGCAACAATTCCCAAACGTATTCTGCCACGTAAAAAAATACCCAAACAATATCTGCCCCCTGCAACAAAAACTGTCAGTATTTCTGCCACGTGCAGCAAAAACTGATCAGTTTTACTTTTCCCCTGCAAAAAAAACCAATCAGTATGTTGGTAAGAACCTATGCAAAAGTTAGGTTCTTTATTATGAAACGTTTTTGCCCACACCCGTAGGGTTCTTCAGGGAGTACCGAAAAAGTTTTTAGTGCAGAAGTACTTTAAGACGATGTAAAACAGTCCACCCTTAAAGTTTTTGGGGGTCGTTCCCCCGGGCTGGAGAAGGGCATTGTTCCATAGTATGAAAAAATATGGAATTTTAAGTGACAGGATGGGAGCTTTATATAGCGCAAAGGGTGGGGGACGTAGGTTTACTAGAAGAGGTAAGAAATCAGTTTTTGAGAGGTCAGGTCCCTTTCCCAAAACCAGCCCTCTCCACTATTTGGGAAATTGTCGAAAATTGATTTCAAAGGGCTGTACCAAGATCCCCTTTTGTTGCGTGTCTGGGCAGATTGAACATTAAAATGGTTATAAAATACCCACAGGGTTTTTTAGGGAAAAAACATATGCAACAGTTAGGTATCTTTTTTATGAAAAGTTGCGCCTACACAGAAAGGGTTTTTCAGTCGAGTACCCGAAAAGTTGATAGAAGAGAAGATATTGGGAAACGAATTTTAATCAGTCCTCACCCCTTAAAAATTTTGAGGGGGTCAGTCCCCCAGGGTTTGGGAAGGCATTGTTCCCAAATATGAAACAATATGGGGGATGAAGTGGCCCGGAGGGGGCTTTATATAGGCCAAAAGGTGAGACGTAGGTCCTAGAAGAGGGAAGAAATCAGATGTTGGAGGTTAGGTCCCCCTCAAAAACCCGCCGGGTCTCACTAAATGGAAGTTGTTTGAAGTTTAAATTTAGGTCTGTACCCAAAATACCCTTTTGTTTCAGTGTCCCGGGCAGAATTTTAACAATTTTAAAAGGTATAAAAAATTTCCGACAGGTGTTTTGGTAAGGGCCAAAATGCAAAAAAGTTAAAGGGATCTTTTTATGAAAAATTTCGCCCCAAGTAGGCTTTTCGTTTGGAAAGGGTACAGAAAAATTGATAGAAGCAGAAGATATTGAAAAGGATGCTATCAGGGCCAACACCTTAAAATTTTGGGTGGTCAGTCCTCAGTCTGGAGAAGGCATTGTTCCATAGTATGAAACAATATGGAGATGAAATGACAGGATGGAGCTTTATATAGCGCCCAAAAGGTGAGACGTGGTCACTAGAATAGGTAGAACTCCGATTTGAGAGGTCAGGGCCCCCTCCAAAAACCAGCGCTCTCCCCTAGGGAAAGTTGTCGAAATTGATTGCAGGTCTGTACCAAAATACCCTTTTGTTGCAATGCTTTCTCCCGATGGGGGGAAATGACCACCCCAAAACTTTAAGGGTGATGGACTGATTACCTTTGTCTTCCCGTTTTCTTCGCTTCAATCAACTTTTTTGTACTCGCTGAAAAAGCCCACTGTGTAGGGGAAAAAGTTTAAAAATAAAAATACCTAACTTTGCATATGTGTTTTTACCTAAAACCTGTCAGTATTTTATACCATTTTTGTTCAAAACTGTCAGACCCCTGCAAACACAAGGGTATTTGGGACAGAACCCGCAATCAACTTCGACAACTTCCTGTGAAAAACGGGGATTTGGGGGGGACCTGGGCCCCTCAAATTTGGTTTTACCTCTTTATGCCCCAAATCTCACCCCCCCTTGGGGGCTATATTTTAAAACTCCCTCCCGTCACTTCATCTCCTATTGTTTCTTTTTATGGAACAATGTCTTCTCCAGACTGATGGGGGAACCCTCAAAAATTTTAAGGGGGGATTTGGATGAATTACATAGTCTTAAGGTTTTTTCTGCTTTTTATCAATTTTCTGTACTCGGCCGAAAAAGCCACTGTGTAGGCGAAAGTTTCATAAAAAAGGGCACCTAACTGTTGAAAATTGTCTTACCTAACAACCTGTCCCGGGTTTTTTTTACCCTTTTTAATGTTCAACCAATCAGTATATACCCCTGCAACAAAACCCATCAGTATATCAAATAACCCCCAATAAAAAAAAAGAAGCTTACGACGACGTTTCGGTCCCACTTGGGGGCCAAATTTACAAAAATTACAACCTTTAAAAGGAAGGAGCAAAAATGACAGTATGCGCCATTGCAGGGCAAAAACTGATTTAGTATACTGCCACTGCAACCCCAAACCCCAAAGATACTGCCCCCTGCCCAAAAATACCCATCAGCATATTCAAAATTCAACAATACCGATCAGTGTACTTTTCCCGTGCAAAAATACCCTCAGTAAATTTCCACCCGCCAAAAAATACCCCATCAGTATACTGGGCCCCGTTTCGCAAAACCGATCGCTAACTGCCACCTGCAAAAAAATACCCATCGTAATTGCCACTTGCAAAAAACACCCAACAGTTTTACTGCCCCCTGCAACAAAACCCACAGCCTACTGCTACCCGCCAAAAAGTTTCCCATCACTATTTCTGCCCCGTTTTCAACAATACCGATCAGTATACAGCCCCCTTTCAACCCAAAACCCACCAGATATGCCCGTGAAACAATACCGATCAGAAAACTGCCACGTTTCCCGCAAAAAACCATAGTATACTGCCACCGCAAAAAATACCGATCAGTAACTGCCACCGAACAGTACAGATCAGAATTTCAGCCCCGTGCAAAAAATACCCATCAGTGTTTCAGCAAACCCTTTAAAAAATACCGTAGTTTTTCTGCCCCGTGCAGGGATTACTGGATCCGTTACTGCCAACCCGGCCCAATTTCCGATTTATATTTCTAACCCCCTGCAAAAAAATACGATCAGTTACTGTCACGTGGGAGCAATCTGATCAGTATCTGCCACCCGCAACAATACCGGGTCAGTATACTGCCACCTGCAACAATACCGTTTAGCATACTGCCCCCTTCAACAATTTCCCATCAGAAAACTGCCATTGCAAAATAAAGATTTAGTATAAGGGGTACCCGCAACAAAATCGATCAGTATTTGCCCTTGCAACAAATTTTGATCAGTATAATGGGCACCTGCCCAAAAATACGACAGTTTCTGCCCCCGCAAAATACGATTTAGTTACGACACGGGCAACAAAACCCATCAAATACTGCCCCCTGCAACAAATTCCCAAACAGCTACTGCCACCCGCAACAGTACGATCAGTATACTGGCCGTTTCAACCAAAATTCCCTCAGTATAATGGGCCCCCTTAAACAACAACCCGGGTTAAATATCTGCCCGTGGGAAGGGAATACCCATCGGGATCTTTCCCCCTGTAACAATACCGATCGTATTTTGCCTTTTCCAAAAATACTGTCAGTATCTGCCACCCGCAAAAAAACCGATCAGGCTACTGCCACCTGCAACGTACGATCAGTATAAATGCCACGGGGCAACCCAAAAACGATCAGTATATTGCCCTGCAACAATTTTCATAGTTATTGCCCCTTGCAAAAAATTCTGGGTCAGTATAATGTCACCCGCAACAATAACCCATCAGTTTACTGCCCCTGAACAAAAACCCATCAGTATAATGCCACGTGCAACATACCCTCAAAAATACGCCACCTGCAACAAATTCCCGGGTCAGTATACTTCCACCTGCAACAATACCGAAACGTATTTGCTACCCGAACAATACCAACCCGTTTACTGCCCCCTGCAACAATTTTCCGGGTCAGTTTTACAAGGGGACGTTTTTCCCAAAAATACCGATCAGTATATTGGGGAATTGCAATAACACCGATCATTATACTGCCACCCGCAAAAAATTTCCCTTTAGCTACTGCCAACCCCAACAGTTTCCCACAGTATACTTTTCCAGTGCAAAAAATACCCTCCCGTATACTGCCCCCTTTTATCAACAAAAAATTTGTATAATGCCAAATGCAGGGGAAAACCCATCAGTATACCGCCCCTGCCCAAAAATTTCCCATCAGGTATATTGGGACTTCCCCAAAAAATACTGATCGTAAAACTGCCACCTGCAACAAAACCCTTTAGGTACTGCCCCCTGAAAAAGTACCCATCGTTTCTGCCCCGTTTCAAAAATCCCATCAGTATACGGGAAACCCGCCCAAAATCCGATCAGTTACTTCCCCGTGCAACAGTACAGATCAGAATTCAGCCACGTGCAACAAAACCGATCAGTGTACAGAAAACCCGTAACAATACCCATCAGTTTTAAATGGCCCCGTGCAAACAATTTTGATCGTTATGCCACCTGCAAACAATACCGTAGTTACTAACAAACCGCCAAAAATACCGATCAGTATACTGCCCCGTGCAGCAATTTCGGGTCCGTTTTACTGGGCCCCCTCAACAATTTCCGATCAGTATACTGCCCCCTGCAAAAAAATCCCATGGGATACTGCTCCCCTTTAACAAACCCATCAGAATACTGCCCCTTGCAACCAAAAACCCCCGTATATTGAACCCCACAAAAAATATCGAACAGGGAGGAGCAGGACGGCTATTTTAAAGGAAGAGGTGGAGGTAAGTAGGGGGAAGTAGTAGTAGTAGTAGTAGTACAGGAAATTGTTATAATCCCGGGGGTGAAATAACACTCCCAAACCCCCGGGGCCCATCCCCACCGTAGACGTTTCGCCATCCAGCCAGCCACTGGATGGCGAAACGTCCACAACAAAGACAACCAGACGCCGTACATGTCCCTTAGACATCAAGCTTACCTTCCGCCAGACTAACACTCTTCGCACTAATCTCGTTCATACCTCTCCTCCCTCTACAGATGTTCTGGTGTCTACTCTATTTCTTGCTCCTCCTGTCCTCTTCAATACTTTGGAGAAACTGGTCGATCTCTTTCTGACAGACTTAGGGAGCACAAAAATAGTGTTAGGCTTGCCGACACTAACAATGCTCTTTTCTGTCACGTCAGAGATCATAGCCATCCTATTGACTGGTCTTCTGCTAAAACTGTCTTCCCTACTTCCAACTCGAACAGTGGGCCGTTTAGTTGAATCTTCTCTTATACACAACTTTCCTTGTATAAACCTTAGCCCTGGCTTCGTCTCTGTAGATGCCTTCCTCTCCCACTACATTGTAAAATGCTCCAAACTTCAGAACCCGTGATTTAAAACCTGAATCCTCATTTTTTCTTCTTCTTCTTCTTTTACTTTTTCCCTCTTCCCTTTCCTCTCTCCTTTTCTCCTCGGGGTTGTTTTTTCTCTCTCCTGTCTCGTGTTTCTGTTCCTTCTTTATTTTATTTCACCACTTCCCTTTCACGCCCCTCGGTGCGCTTCTCCCCCTCTGTGGGTTTCTAGCTCTCTTGCAGTGCTCCCCTTCCTTTGTTTTTTGATGGCTCGTCTTCCTTTTTTCCCCACTTTACCACTACCACTACTACTACCTCTTCTTCTTCTACTACATCTATGATGAAATTAGACACATGTACGGCGTCTGGTTGTCTTTTGTTGTGGCTTTTCGCCATCCGTGGCTGGCTGGATGGCAAAACGTCTACGGTGGGGATGCCCGGGTGTTTTGCATGTGTCATTTCATCCTGTCGGTATTATATACAATTCTTGTACTACTACTACTACTACTACTTCCACTACTACTACCTCCACCTCTCCTGCCTATATTAGCCGTCCTGCTCCCCCTCTGTTAGTGTGACTTTGTCAATGGTCCAAATCGGACCGAAACGTCGTCGTAAGCTTCTGTCTTTTATGTGCGGGTTATTTGTGTACCTTGCTCTTTTAGCGTGAGCTATGGTGTTCTTCACACCTTCGACAGATATCGGTGACTTGAAAAGCTGAAGTGTCCTTGGATGTCCACGTCTTCAGTAGTATAGGAATACGACACTGGTACACTATGTTCCACAAGATTTGTCTTTATTGTTCACAGTCTTATCACTAAAGAAGCTGATCACACTTCTCTTAAGTGTTTATTGTGTTTTATGAGACACTTTGTTCACAATAACGCACAGATCAGTGTTCTTTGTTGTTATCCTGGCATCAGTGTCACTCTCAGTAAAGTCAAAAGTAATCTGAAGACGCCACAGTACCCCTTCCCGTCACTCCCCAGACAAAGGAAAAAGCGGGCCCTAGTACTTTTGTTTCCTTCCCACTTCCTCGATGAAGCAAAGTAGAATTTTTGATTCTGCTGTCTTAAGCATAGACAACAATGTCCACTATCTTTACTATGGTATAAAGTGGGAGCAGAATTTTCCTTAATTGCCCTGCTAAGGTAAGAGATGTACTGTCTCTTATTAAAATACACTCTGCAACACTGGACTGCAAGGAGCAGCGGTCGCTTGACCGTCGCATACTCGTACTGCATCTGCGATCAATTACTCGCTGTTTAGCAGTAAACAAAATGCTTGCCCCTTCTGAGAGGGCTGGGCCCCTCAGGGTTTAAAGGGCTGAAAGAGGTGAAGGGGCTGATACCCCCTCCGGAGAAATTTCTCCACAAGTAATTGCCACCTGCAACAATACCCATCAGTATAATGCCGTGTAACAATATCGATCAGTATTCTGCCACCTGCAACAATACCAATCAGTATACTGCCACGTTTCAACAATACCAATCAATATACTGCCACCTGCAACAATACTGATCAGTATACTGCCACGTGCAGCAATACTGATCAGTATACTGCCACCTGCAACAATACCAATCAGTATGTTAGGTAAGAACATATGCAACAGTTAGGTATCTTTATTATGAAACGTTTTTGCCTACACAGTAGGCTTCTTCAGTCGAGTACAGAAAAAGTTGTTAGAAGCAGAAGATACTTGAAGCGATGTAATCAGTCCATCACCCTTAAAGTTTTGAGGTGGTCAGTCCCTCAGTCTGGAGAAGAGCTTGTTCCATAGTATGAAACAATATGGAATGAAGTGACAGGATGGAGCTTTATATAGCGCCAAGAGTGTGAGACGTAGGTTCACTAGAAGAGGTAAGAACTCAGATGTTGAGAGGTCAGGTCCCTTTAAATCCAGCCGCTCTCACTAGGAAGTTGTCGAAGTTGATTGCAGGTCTGTACCAAGATCCCCGTGTTGCAGTGTCTGACAGATTGAAAAATTAAAATGGTATAAAATACCGAGGTTGTTAGGTAAGACACATATGCAACAGTTAGGTATCTTTATTATGAAACGTTGCGCCTACACAGTAGGCTTCTTCAGTCGAGTACAGAAAAGTTGATAGAAGCAGAAGATACTTGAAGACGATGTAATCAGTCCATCACCCTTTAAAATTTTGAGGTGGTCAGTCCCTCAGTCTGGAGAAGAGCATTGTTCCATAGTATGAAACAATATGGAGATGAAGTGGGCAGGATGGAGCTTTATATAGCGCCAAGAGGTGAGACGTAGGTCCTAGAAGAGGTAAGAACTCAGATGTTGAGAGGTCGGTCCCTCTCAAATCCC
>NW_026507175.1:0-23793 GCF_026875155.1 Cherax quadricarinatus | reverse complement strand
TTTTTTTTAACATCCTATGAAAGAGGGAGCATGGACAGGGGCATCATCCCACAGCGCTAAAACAACAGACATAGCCCTACTTCACAAGGGGGCAGTAAAGCAATAGCAAAGAACTACAGACCGAAAGCGCTAACATCCCATATCATAAAAATCTTTGAAAGGGTTCTAAGAAGCAAGATCGCCACCCATCTAGATACTCATCAGTTACACAACCCAGGGCAACATGGGTTTAGAGCAGGTCGCTCCTGCCTGTCCAAACTACTGGACCACTATGACAAGGTCCTGAATGCTCTAGAGTCTAGAAGATAAACAAAACGCAGATGTATACGCAGACATTGGAAAAGCCTTTGACAAATGTGACCATGGTGTAATAGCGCACAGATTGCGTGATAAAGGAATATCATGAAAAGTTGGTAGATGGATCTCTAATTTCCTAACAAATACAATACAGCAGTGGTAAACAGTAAAGTCTGAGGCGGCTACGGTGAAAAGCTGTTCCAAAAGGCACGGTACTCGTTCCCATCCTGCTCCTCATCCTTAAAATTCTGACAGACAGGGATGCAAGCCACAGTGCAGTGTCTTCCTATGCAGACGACTCCCGAATTTGCATGACAAGTGTCCACCACTAAGACACTGCAACACATCAGGCGGACATCAACTGTTACGCTGACATGCGATTTCTCTAAATATGCCTTACAATTTTGTTCATTCATCTAATATTACATTGCGATTATCGTCGTTATTAGCTAAAACGACGAAAATCAGCTTTATAATAAAACACCTCAATTACTGGGAGCGCTTGAGGTTCCTAAACCTGTATTCCCTGGAACGCAGGCGGGAGAGATACATGATTATATACACCTGGAAAATCCTAGAGGGACTAGTACCGAACTTGCACACGAAAATCACTCACTACGAAAGCAAAAGACTTGGCAGACGATGCAACATCCCCCAATGAAAAGCAGGGGTGTCACTAGCACGTTAAGAGACCATACAATAAGTGTCAGGGGTCCGAGACTGTTCAACTGCCTCCCAGCATACATAAGGGGGATTACCAACAGACCCCTGGCAGTCTTCAAGCTGGCACTGGACAAGCACCTAAAGTCGGTTCCTGACCAGCCGGGCTGTGGCTCGTACGTTGGTTTGCATGCAGCCAGCAGCAACAGCCTGGTTGATCAGGCTCTGATCCACCAGGAGGCCTGGTCACAGACCGGGCCGCGGGGGCGTTGACCCCCGGAACTCTCTCCAGGTAAACTCCAGGTAATATTGCATATTCATTTTCATCTTTCTCATTTTTCATTTTATGTATATGTATTTTGCGCTGATGCCTCATTTACCAATGAAAACCATTTATGACCTCACCTCTGGTTACTACTAGCCTGACGCGTTTTACGTCAGAGGTGAATGGAGTAGAGCAGGCCGTACAGCACCTCTCTCGGTATAGAGAAGGTCTCCACGGCTTACTCCTTTTAACCTAAACGGTGAAGCATTTGGTCTAGAGCTTTATTCGCTAAAGTCACCAGAAATTGTGGAATTTTTATTATATAGAAGTTCTCGTGTGTAGAACAGCCTAATCTCCTTAGAATATAGAGGATTTAACTTTTTGCTGAACTGTATATTAAAGGCCCATTCAGCTAAGAATGAAGGTCTTCTTAATTTATAAGTGGTGTATAAAGTCTGTTTATAATTAAGAATAAGGTACAACTAAATACCTTAAGTCTATAATGATATCTACTTTATATTAAATATACATTTTACAAAGTTTTTTCGATCTCCTTACAACTTTATTACGATATAACTGGATAATAATTCTCCATAAAAACTCCCCTAGTCTAACATCACCTATGGTTTATAAAGTTTATCGTAATACCAACCAAATCTTTAAATGAGCCGCAGAAAACAATTCTCTATAAGGATTACAATGCTGAGTTTACAGAATTTGGTTATTGTGTGGTTTACATGTAGTGAAATAATAATTACGAGTGTACCACTAGAACACCGAGCATGGCTAGGCATTTCGGGCAGACTTAAATTAAATCTTAAGTTTAAAATATTACAACATTATGACGTAAGTTGGTATTATGGCTGACTAAATACTAGTTTGTGAGTTTAGCAATGTGAATGCTTTTGTTTTGGCACTATACATAGTTTCAGTATTGGAGTATCACAGGTCAACTTATGACTAGTTAAGATTCATTATTTTGAGATAGAGATTGATATTTCTGTTTATGGTCAAATGGGTGAGTGAGTGTAAGTGTTAACCACAAGGTGGTATTCGTGTAATTAGTTGACAGGGTGTATCAGGGAGAAGATGTTTTCTGATGGTAGTTTTGAAGGTGATGAATGTGTCTGCAGTTTTAGAATTTTCAGGTAGGGTGTTCCAGATTTTAGGGCCTTTGACATACATTGAATTTTTGTAAAGGTTTAGTCGGACACGGGGAATGTCATAGAGATGTTTGTGTCTGGTGTTGTGCCTGTGGGTTCTGTCGCAGCTATCAAGAAAGCGTTTTAGGTCAAGGTTAATATTGGAATTTAAGGTCCTGTAGATGTAGATTGCACAGTAGTAAGTGTGGATGTACTGAACAGGGAGTAAGTTTAAGATCTATGAAGAGAGGGGGGGTGTGTTGCCAGGGATGGGATTTAGTGATTATTCTTACTGCGGCTTTTTGTTGGGTTATTATTGGCTTTAGGTGTGTTGCTGCAGTTGAACCCCCAGCACAGATAGCATAGATGAGGTATGGATATGTAAGTGAATGGTATAGTGTGAGAAGGGCAGTTTGCGGTACGTAGTATCGTATCTTGGAGAGGATCCCAACTGTTTTGGATACTTTTTTGGTTGTGTTGGATATGGGTGCTGAAGTTCAGGTTGTTGTCGAGGTATAGGCCTAGGAATTTGCCCTCATTATGCCTGGCAATTAGAGTGTTGTCGATCTTAATGTTAATTTGCGCATCTCCTGCTCTGCTACCAAACATAATGTAGTAGGTTTTGTCAGTGTTAAGCGTAAGTTTATTGGCTGTCATCTAAGTCGATATTTTGATCAGCTCCTCGTTAACAATGGTGTTGAGGGTGGCAAGATTAGGGTGAGAGATGACATAAGTCGTGTCGTCAGCAAAGAGAATGGGGTTCAGGTGTTGAGATACGTTTGAAAGATCATTGATGTATATGAGGAAGTGCAGGGGACCAAGGACACTTCCCTGCGGAACTGCAGTATCAAGTGGCTGTGTTGTTGATGCTGTGTCTTTAATGGTGACATACTGATACCTATTAGTAAGGTAAGATTTGAAATATGCAAGCGCATGGCCTCTTATACCGTAATGGTTAAGTTTGTGGAGTAGGATGCCGTGGTCTACTGTGTCAAAAGCTTTTCTTAGGTCAAAAATTCCTAGTGGATATTCCTTATTTTCCAATGCTGTGTAAAGCAACTCTAGCATTTTTATGATTGCATCATAGTGCTTTTATTTTTCCTGAATCCAAATTGGCAGGGGTTGAGTATGTTTTGTGCCGTTATAAATGAATATAGTCTCCTGTGCATGAGTTTCTCAAAGATTTTGGATAGCAATGGTAAGTTTGATATTGGCCTATAGTTGTTTAAATCTGTAGGGTCACCACCTTTATGTATTGGTGTAACCCTTGCCGTCTTGAGTAGTTTCGGGAAGGTGCCAGTTTCTAGTGACTTGTTAAAAAGTAATGATGAGGACATGGGCCGCTCTCTCGTACAATAATGGTGGGACATGAACAGATTCCTGAGTTATTTTTAAGTGACTTTATAATCTCGGTGACTTCCATGGGCTCAGTTGGAGCAAGACAGAAGGAATTTGGGAAATTCCCATCTAGGTAGTCCCCGGCATGGGCATTGGAACATGGGATTTTATTGGCGAGATTAGAACCTATGGTTGAGAAGAAGTCGTTTATCTTGTTAGCTGTGTCAGTGGGATGCAGTGGTGTTTCATTAGGTTTAGTTAGGGCAATACTCTGTTTTTTTTCAGTTTGTGGGTCCCTAGAATCTGAGAGTGTTTTCCAGGTCTTTTTTATATCTCTTGTGTCAGTGAATCTACTCGAGTAGTCTAGTTGTTTGGCTTTCTTTATTACTTTGGTGAGGACTGATGAATAGTGTTTAAGAATATCTTTGTGTATTAAGCTCTGTCTATATTGCTTTTCATATTGGTGTTTCTTATCAATAGATTTCAGAATGGTGCTGGTTAGCCATGGGCAACCAAGCCATTTGTTTGTGATGTTTCGTTTTTATAGGACAATGTTTGTCTAAGTAATTTGTTAAGAAAAATGTCTGTCCAGTCATCAATACCATTGGCCTTGGAGAATTCTGTAGGCCAGTCAACAGTCTCTAGGTCAGCTGTGAACTTCCTTATTGAGGCCTCATCATGGAGTCTAAATGAAACTTTGTTGTATTCAAGTGGTTGTTTACTAATGTTTGTCAAGAGGAAGGTAGGGTAGTGGTCTGTAGTGCTATCTGTGATTATCCCTGATTTAGGGGGGCTAGTATATTGGTCCATATGTGGTCTATTATGGTTGCACTTGTTTCAGTGAGCCTGGTTGGTTTAGTTATTGTTGGTATGAGAAGTGTGTTGTTCATAATGTTGATGAAATCAGTTACAGGCTGATCATCTAGTAGGCCAAGGTTGATGTTTAAGTCTCCAGCTAAGAGAAGGTCGTGCTTATTCATTTGTCTGTTTGTTATTAGTGCCTTTAGTTTCTTACTGAAATTTGGGATGTTTATGTGGGGTATCCGGTAAATGGCACCGATTGTTATAAGCGTCTTAAGGTTTTTTACAGTAAAATTAGCAAAAATGTATTCTCCATATTCATCACTAAAGCAAGTGGTGCAAATTCAAGATAATTTGGTTTTTATGAAATAGATTGCAATACCACCCCAATTGGGTTATTGGTCGCAGTTGGGGGAATTTGCTGTGAAATCCTGGTAGGGGGGTGATACCCTTTTGTTTTCCTGCTTAAGCCGGGTTCCCCAGTAAAAATTAATGCGGGGGAAAAGGGTTGTCTTTAGTGTTTCCCAAGGAGTGCCAGGGGGGTCATTTTGTTTTTTGTTTAAGGCCCAAAATTGTTGTTTTTAAATACTGATAGTTTTTTTTGCATTTTTTTTAGGTAGTGTGGCTTGTGATGCTGTTTTTTGGAAAAGGCATTTATTTCCCAATTAGGTTTTGATTGTGTGTAAAGATATGGAGGTTTAGATTCAGGGTCAACGGGGTTCAATCATCTTCTGGGTTTAAATTAGGGGTTTATTTTTATCCTGAGTTTGTGTGTTGAGTTTCTCCCCCTAATATCTGTTTAGTGGTGGGAAAAGTTTGGAAAAGGGTGTATAGTATAGCATTTTGGCCATTTTAAGTATAGTCCTAATACACATAAGGGGTTTTTGGTGTTTTTCTATGTGTTTTTGGCGGGAAGGAGCAAAAGGGTCTACTGGTATAAAAAATTAATAAAAAAAATAAAAATTTTAAAAAAATAGCAAAAGGGATTTCTCACTTTTTAATTGCCAAAGGGGTCTAATGTAATGATTTGGGTTTATAGTTTTAATTTTAATGAGTAGAAAGCATATTTCCAAACCCTGGGTTTTAAAATCAAAAAAAATATAAAAATACAAATTAAAAATAGCCCCCAGACTCTCATAGTTTTTTAAACAAAATTGGTTTTAATTTAATGAATTTGGTTTTGGGAATATTATTGAGCTAGTTTTGAGCTATAGTACAATGAGAGAAAATTTGATTTATACACCGGGAAAAAATTAGAGGGCCCAAGCTTTGAAACTAATCTCTTTGTGGGGGAAAATGTGTAAAAGGCCCTTCCCGGGCAGTCTAGGAAAACGCAATAACCCACCCCTCTCTTTTGTGTCTTTTTTCGTTATTTGGGTCAAAATACCCCAAGGGGTTTGTGACACGGTTTTTCCCTTTCCCATAAACCCCCGTGTGGTTTTCATTTTTTAATCTTGTTCCATTCCAGGTGTTCCACCACTCTTTTCCTGTTATTTTCCCCATGGCTTTGCCACAATACATGTCAGGACACGGGGTTGTATTTTATTTGCCTAATTTCTGTTTCCTTTTTTAAAAATATGGGGACTACATTTGCTGCCCTTCTATTTCTCGGTTTAGTTCCCCCGTTTCAAGGGATGTGTTGAAGATTGGGGGTTAGGGGCACACACGGGCTTCTTTGCCCCTTTCTCTAAGGGCCCAGGGGGGAGTTTGTTGTTGGTCCCATCCCTTTTTGAGGTATAAAGGTCATTTAAAGCAGCTTCTGCACCTCCTCCTCGGTTTTTTGTTTTGTCATCCCCCATTTTTGGGGTATATTCCCTTTTGGGTGTTCCCTTTTCTGTGCTGTTTTCCAAACACCCCTTCCTGTCTCTACTTTTTAAAAAACTTCCTTAAATCTCCTGTTCAGCTCCTAACTTCCCTCCAGTTTCTTTTTCGGTGAGTTTTTCCCCCTTTTCTGTCCTAATTGACCCCTGATCTTTGATGTTTTTCTTCCCCCCTGATGGGGCCCTATACAACAGTTTGGGGTTTCAGCCCTTGTTTTTCGTGCTACGTCACTTTCATCTGTCGCGGGGCCTCCCCCCTTTCCCTTTTGATACTCGTTCCCTGGTCTGCGATTTGATCCCCATTTTCGTGGGGTTCTTTTGCCTTTCTGTCCCTTTTTTCCATTCTCTTTTGCTCTTTTTTTTTTGCCCCCCTTAAAACCCGTTTGGGGGTTTTTAAACCCAAGGGGTCTTTCCCGGGGTTTTTTCCAATTGTTTCTGTTGCCCAGGGGAAAATAAAACCTTTCCACTGCCTCCTTGCTTTTTTGTTGTCACATATTCCATCATTTGTTTACTGGTTTTTCCTGCCAGTTCTCTGCCCCCACGGAACCCCTGGGGAAAATTTAACCCTATTTTGTCCCCTCTTTTATAGTCAGGTTTTACCCCTTTAAAACTCCTGTTCCCTCTCTCCATTTTCCCAACCTTATGTATTCAAAGCACGGGAACCCACGTGGTCACTGTCCTAGGGGACCCCAAATATGTGATGTTAAATTGTCTAAACTCCCCGGGTGCAAAAAAAAAAAGGCCCAAATTTTTTTGCTGGTTCATCCCCCCCTTCACTCTGGTAATGCCCCTTAACTTTTTGGGTGAATGAGGGTTTTTCCAGCACCCTTTCCCCAACATCGGGCTCTCCAGGGTTCGGGACCCCCTTGTGGCTCCGGGTTTTTTTCCCCGGGTTTACCCCCTTGGGGTTAAAATACCCCATTCCAAAAACTTTGCTTTTGCTGGGGGTGAGCTTTTCTTGCCCCCCTTCAGAAGTGTGCCCACCATTGCTCTCTTCATATTTTTCTTGGCCCCCTTGCGTTCTGGGGTTTGGATTATCCCATCACTGAAATTGGGCCCCACCTTGTGCTACCCAGTCTAAAGTGTCCCTTTACATGTAGTCTCTTTCCCCAGTCTCATTATGCCTCCTTTTTTCTTTTAAATTTTTCATCGGGTTTTCTACGAGAGAGCCCCCCCCTCCCCCCCTCTCCCCCCTTCATTTTTCTTATGTTCGGGTTTTCCCTGGTTGGGAAAAAGATTGGCATTTGTTATTGTCCCGTGGTTTTTTTTTTCTGAAACGGTTTATGATTCGGGGGCTTTCATTGTTTTTTCCCGGGCCTTTCCTCAGGGTTTATTTTAATCCATCTGCATTGTGTGCCCCAAACCTTAAAACTTCAATTCTAATACTGAAACTGGGATGCGGGGGGGGGGGGGGAAAACAGAGGGTTCAGTTTTGTAAAGGGTTTGGGTTTGGGGATTGTTCATTTGGGCCCTTGGGGGTGTCGGGGTTTTTGGGGGCCCTTCTGCAGGTTTTTTCTGGGGGGTTGTGCTTGTCCTTCCACTTGTTCCGGGGTTTATTTTGCTTTTTTTTCTTTTCCCTTCCTTTTACCCTTTCGTTTTTGCACCTCTCTTTCAGCACCTTTCCCTCCTGTGTTCTTTTCTCGTTTCGAGGTCACACCTAAAACCCCTTTTTTCCCTTTTCTCAGCCGTGTTTTCTCCTCCCAGGATCATGGTTCGGGTTGTTTTCTCCTTGAAAATTACTTGAGAGGCCGATTCCTTTTCTTTTTAAAAACCCAAACCCGTTTCCCCCGAAAAATTTACCACCGGGGTTTTCATGTCCCCTCCCCTTTTCACCGGGTTGTGGTTTTGTGGGTGTGTGTTTTGTGTGTTTTGTGTTTAAGGGGGGGGGCCAAAATTTCCGGGCCCCTTGCCCCCTAAACCCTCATTGTAAACATCATGATAGCCTTTTGGCCCCTTATCATTACTACACTTGAAGTTTCCCTTTTTTTTTAAAATGGGGGGGGGGTTTTAAAGAGTTATTCTACCCCGGGCCCCGGCCCGGGGCCAGGTTGTCTGGTACTTGCCGGGTAAACCAGATGGGGTTGGGATTTTGTACTCACCATTTTGTGGTTCCCAGGGGGGAATAACAGCCCCTGGGGGGAAAGGGGGGGGTCCCTTCGTTTCCCCAAGCTGCACCAGAGTTGAGAAACCACCCCACCGAACAACCCTTTTAAAAAAAACCTTTGTTATGGTTAACCCCGCCTTCCTTTTTTTTCCCTCTACCCCCCTTTCCCTCACTTTCTACTTCAACACCTTAATGTACAACCCTACGTTCTTCACCCCCTTTGGGAAAAAAAATTCACCTTTGTCTCAAAAATAAAAAAATTAAAAAAACCCATCTGTTTTCTGGAAAAAAAACAAGTGAACCTCCCCCCCCCGGGGCCAACTCTCCCTGGAGTTTTCCTGCGGGGTTTTTCCAAAGGGGTCAACCCCCCTGCAGCCCAACCCTTGACCAGGCCCCCCAGTGGATCGGGGGCCTGATCAACCAGGTGTTTAAAGCTGGCCCCCCACGTAGCCCAAACTTTCGTCCCCAAAAGGCCCGGGCGGGATGGGGTTCTAAATTTAGGTATCGTCTTTTTTCCCATCTTGAAGGGGGGCCGGGTGGTTTGGTTCATGTTTTCTGAGTGTTTCTGCAGTTGTAAACCTCACGCTGACGCCACTGCTACTGCTTAACCTAAAATAACGGTGGCATCAGTAAATGCTGGGGCTCCCCGTCTCTCTTGGGTTTTTTTCACCATCACGGTGCCATTCATCCTGTTTTTTGGTACCAAACGGAACCCAGGGCTAACCCCATGTTTTTTCCCGCAAAAAACCCAGGGTTTAAACCCTTTTTGAACCTGTAGGAACACAAACAAGGGTTTAAGGGTTAAAAAATTTGGAAAACTAAAACATTAAAAGGGTTTTTCCCCCCAGGGGAACTATTGAAAAATATTTTAAAGGCCAAACCCAATCCCCAAATTCATTCACACTTTGTTTTCTTGTTTTGGGGGGTACTCTACCCACATTTAAACCCCCGGGGCCCCAAATTTTCCTTACAATTGGAAGAAACCCGGCCAAAATCCCCAACCCTTTTATTTTTTGGCTTAAGAAATTAAGAATGTAGGAAAAAATGCAGAAGGCCCTTACTGGCCCCCCCAATAGGGGCCCAGGGCCCCTTTTTTAAAACCCGCCCTCTGGTTGAAAAAAATTAGACATTATGAAATCCTTGGGTATTTTATTTTTTTATTTATTTATTATTTATTTATTTTTTTTTCCAATTTTGTGAAAAATAAGAGGTCCCCCCCCCCAAAAAAAAATTTCAGATAAGGCAGTTTTGCCAAAGCCCAACTTTTACTATGCAAAAGCATTACGGGCTGGCTTTTAAAAAAACCCTTAAGGGAATTAAAAAAGCAATGATTTTTTATTTTTATTATAATCAAAAAAAAGGCAAAACCCCAAAGGGAATTTTGCGCGGGCTAAAAGCAATGATGAAAATTCGTGTTTAAAACTTTAAAGGGTAAAAATAACTAAAAAGCACAAGGGGGAGTATTAAAAAGGGCCCAGGTCATATAGTTGATTTTTTAGGATTGATTCGGTTAGGTAGTGTTTTTAAAAAATTAATAAAGTTAGTTTGGGGTTTTGGGTTTTTAAAAATTTTATGTGATTTTTAATTTTTAAAAACCATTTAAGATTACAATTTTATAATGTTCAGTTATTCGGGTATTTATTTGGTTTTGGGTGAGAAAGTAATCTTTAGAAGAAGAGGATTTAAATTTTAAAAAAACAGGTTGTGTTTTTTTTAAATTTACAGGTAATTTTTTTCCAGTTTTTTGGGCCTTTTATGTGCATTGAGTTTTTGATGTGTGGATGGACCGGGAACATCAAAGAGTGATCGGGGCCCCTTGTTTTTATGGTCATGTTTTTCTGTTGAGGTTGGCAAGGAGATTTTTTGAGGGGAGGGTTAATATAGTTTTTAAGTTTTTCTAGGGATTTTAATAGGTGCGAAATTAAGTATGGATGTTTTGAATGGTAAAGTGGGTTTTTGTGTATTGAATTTTGGGTTTGGAGTGTGCTGCCTTTAGTGAGTTTTTTGTTATCATTCTCCCTGCAGTTTTTTGTTGGGAATTAGGGGGTTTTGAGAGGGTTTAAATTTTGTTGTTGAGCCCCATGCAAAAATTTTCCCATGGGTGAGATAGGGGTAAAATAAGAGGGGTGATAAAAGGGCCAGGAGGGCTGAATGTGGAAACCCATATTTCCCGGGATCTTCGATATTTTTCCCTACGCCCTTAAAAAAATTTTTTAAAAAAAATTTTGATGTTATGTGTATGAAATTTGAGTCTATTTTAAAAGGGGGGTTTCCAAAGAATTTTCCCTCTTTTTGTTTTTTTGAAAAGGTGATCCATTTATCATTTTTTTAAAGAGGGGACATCTGTAGCTCTTTTCCCCAAACGGAATGAAGTAGGTTTTGTCATTTTTTTGTGTAATTTTGGGTTTAGCCCCTCATCCAGGTAAAATTTTTTTCTGTAATTGGTATTTACAGTTTTGGGCTAGCGGGGACTGGGCTCGGGTGGGGAAAAGACGTATGTAGGTCATCTGAAAATAGTGGGGGGTTTGGGGTTTTTAATTTTGCAAAAGCATTTGGAAGGTCTTTTTATGTATAGGGAAAGAAAAAAAGGGGGCCCCCAAGGGATTTTTCCCCCGGTGGACCCAAACTGGGGATTGGTTGTGCAGAAGAGTTTGCCCCATTGCGTAAAATATTGGTTCTGTTGCGGAGGTAAATTTTGAGGTAGTTGGGGGAAATTTGGCCCTCTTTCCCTTTGTGTGAAAATTTTTTCGTGGGAAAAGTCGGGGTCAATTTGTTTCAAAGTTTTACATTGCAATGAAGACCCCCGTGGGACTTTTTTTTTTCTCTATTGCATTTGTAAAATATTTTTCTAGCATGGTATAATAGCATCATTAGTATTTTTATTAGGCCTGAAAAAAAAAATTGGGAGGGGGTTGGTATGTTTTGGGGGGAAAAAGGTAGGAGTAGATTCGTTTATAAAATTAATTTTTTCCCGAAGTTTTTTGGGAAGGGGGGTTTGTAATTTGGGGATTTTGGGCCCCCTATATTTCTTTAAAACTTTTTTGGTCTCCTCCTTTGTGGATCGGGGTGCCCTTGCAAATTTTGGTACTGTAGGGAAGGTGGAGGAAAATTCAATGGATTTTTTTAAAAGAGTTTTTGCAATGATTGGGGGATAGCCTTGGGGCCCTTTTTTGTTTTTTTTTTAAAAAGGGGGGGGTAAGGTATTTAAATTCCTCCCTTTGTTTTTTTTTCGTTGAAAATTAAGGGAGATTTTTTTGGGGTTAGTCGGAGCTGGAACAGTGTTTTTTCGGGAAATTTCCCGGGTGAGGTGTCATTTGGGGGGGGTTTATCTGAGCTTGGGTTTTTTGGGGGCAAGGTTTTTTTTCCTATAGTGGAGAAAAAATTCATTGAGTCTTTTGCTGTTTCTGTTGGGGGGGTTTTGGGGGTTCATTTTGTTTTTGTTTAATTTTTTTTTCGCTTTTTCGTGATATCTTTTTTTTTTTCCCCAAAATTTCCCTAAATTGGGGTTTTCCGGGTCTTTTTTATACACCTAAAAAGTTGGTTAATCTGTTCTCTTAATAAAATTTTTTTTGCCCTTTTTCGGCGGGTTTTAGGTTTGGGACGGAAACGTTTTGTTTGGTCTCGGGTTATGTGACCATTCTGTACTTTTTTTTCATTTTGGTGTTTTGTTTTTTGGGGATTTGAAAATTTGGGGGGTTTTTACCCCCAGGGACTGTTCAGTCTCTTTGCTGTATTGTTTTATTTTTTTTTGGGCCCATTTGTTGTTATAGAGGTTTTGGGGTTTTTTTTTTAAAAAAATTTTAATACTTTTCGTCAATATTGTATGGGTTTTTCTTGCTCGTGTCCCAATAAAAATTTTTGGCTATTGCTTTTGGGTGAAGTTATTAATGGTTTCCCTATTGGGGAAAAGTCTGAAGGTGACTTTAGTGGGTGTCTTGGGGGGGTTTTACCAAGAGTTGTATGAGGAAAAGTAGGGTAGTGGTCTGTGGTTTTTTATCTGAATTTATGCCTAAATTTTTAAAGGGGTTTGGTTGGTGTTGGTCCAGATGTGGCCCAAGTAGGGAAACACTAGTCTCTGAAACTCTTGTGGGTTTTTTGTTACTGTTTGGTTAGAAAACCATCCCGGGTTAAACTCATTGTGTTTGTAAATTTTCAGTAAAGTTTTGGGTCCTGGTCTTGTGGGAGTTTTTTATTGAAGTCACCTGGGGGGAAAGTAAGTAAATCTTTGTTCATGGGGTGCTAAGTTTTTAAATTTTTTCCTAGTTTTTTTGACAAAATTTTGGGCAAATGTTTGACTGTGGAACTTGTTTAGATGTTTATCAATGTGAGAGGTTTTTGTGGGTTTCTTTGATTGGAATTTGGGTTTAATATTCCCCATGTTATCCTTGTGCAAGTTTTGTGTACACCTATTTGGGTTCTGATTTTTAAAATGGCTGTGCCACCCCTTGTTGTTCGGGGCCTACATTTTGTGTAGGGGCCTGTAAAACCCGGAAATTTGGGCATGGGCATCTTACTTTTCAGGTTTTTTAGATTTTTTCCCTTTTGTGTAATGATGGAATATTGGGAAATGAAAGGGAAATTTAGTAATGCTATGAGGTCTTTCGAAATTGCTTGTTTTAAAGATTATATTGTTTTAAAATTTTAGTTATGTTGTTGTTGGCACTGAAAAGTGCCTTTTTGATTGTTCGATTTTTAGTAATTACGTTATGTTTGATTCTTTTAAAACCCAAAAATTAAGGGTTGGTATCAGGTTTCCAATGCTTGAAATTCAAAAAGATTTGTAGTGAATCTATAGTTTAAAATTTAAAAATTAAACAAATTTAAATGGGTCTTAACAAAAAAAATAGCCCTGGAATTTTTTTTAAACAAATTTTTAAAATTTTAAATTGGGGCAAAGGGGGAATAATAAAAATAAAGGGTATGATCAAATAGTGGAGCTTGGGAAATGTTTAAGTAGGGGGTTATTTAAAAAGGGTTAATTTTTTAAAGTTAAAAATTTTAGTATAAAATTTTATAAAAAAAAAAAAAGGGGAAACTAATTTTGGTTGTGGTGACCAATAAAATTTTGGTTTAATCAAAAAAAATGATTTTTGGGGAAATTAAATGGCTTTTTTGGGGGAAAATTTTATTTTTATTTTTAGCCCAAAAGAAAAAGAAACCTTGTTTTTTTAAAACAATTTTAAATATATAAACTAGGATATTTTATATAAAGTTTAAAAAATAAAGGAAAAAACATATAAGGGATTAAAAAATTTAAGAAAATGGTAAGCAAAGTTAAAGGGAAAAGGGATGGGGGAAATTTTAAAAATTTTAAATTTAAATAATATAAAATTAAAAATTTGAAAGGGTACTTGAAATTTGGGGCATAGTCTGGTTAGGTTTTGTTGACAAGACAGGGTTATACCCTAGATTTAAATTGAAAAAATAAAATTCAAAATTTAAAAGTCCCAAAAAGGGAAAAATATTTTAAAAAAAATTAAAACAATGGTAAATGTTTGTTTAAATTATTTGTTTAGTAAGGGTTTTAGAAAGGTCCGGGGTTTTGGGTTTAATTTTGGGGGGGGGGTTGGGTTTTTAAAAGGGGGAAATTTGGAAAAAAATTTTTGTTTTGGGGTAAAAATTTTTGGTTTAAAGGGGGTACAAAAAAAAAGGCGGGTTTGTGGGGGTTGTTTTGGGTTTTGGGTTGGTTTTTTAATTGGAAATTTTTTTTTTAAAAGGGTTTAATTTTTTTTTTTGGGGTTTTATTGTGGGTTCTATTCCAGGTTGGGTTTAAGGGGGCCCTTTAGGGAAAGGAAAATTAAGAGTTAATTTAGGATAGAAAATTTGGGGTTTGTTAAAAAACGGGTTTAAAGGAAAATTAGAAAAGGAAAATGGTTAAAAAAATGTCAAAATTGTTAAGGAAAATTTAAAAATTTTTAGTAAAAATGATTTTTATTAATTTTAGTAAGAAATTTTACCCAATTGTTATTTAAATTTAAAAAAAAAAATAGGGAGGTAGAAATAGGGGGACAGAGAAAGTTAATTCAGCAAATTTTTTAAGCGAACAATAGTAAATAAAAAAATCCAAAAGGGTTGACCTATGCTTACTAGAAAAACTCACAAAATGGGGTAGTTGATTTTTTTAAATTTACTAAGGATTGTACAAGGGGAATTTGGAAAATAATGGAGCAAAAGTAAAACTACACTACTTTGGTTTTAAATTTGGACATTGTTTAGTTATTCTCTGTAAGATTGGTTCCTGAGAAATCGGGATTGATCATTCTGTTCGTGATTGTGTTTAAAATTGCCCAAAATTTGTTTTTCCCAACTAGAATTTTCCCCCCCGTGTTTTTAAGCATTGGTGTTTTGTGTTTTTTTTCCTCGCTTAAGTTTTCTGTCCATACAGGAGGTTTTGCGGTTTTTTTGGGAAGACACTCGTTTTATATAAAACCTCTTTTCTTTACTTTTAAAAGATGCAATAAATTTAAATCCTTTTTTTTTTGTTTATGTGGTGGAATCTAAGCATTTAAAACCCTTTTTCTACCATGGGGTTTTAGTTAAACCCGGCTTTTTTTTTTCTTTACTCTGGGGACAATTTAAAATTTGTTTTGGGCCTTTATGATTTTGCCCCGGGTAATTTCTTTACTGTTTTTTTTTGGTTCTTTTCATGGGGAAAAAAATGGGGTGTTAACTTTTTACTGCGTCGAAGTTTATCTTGTTCAGTTTAAACTTCTTGGGAGAGCAAATAGTCACTGAACTGGTTATTAAGTTGCTTTCCATTCTTTTAATGCTTTTTAAATTTGTATTAAGAGATATTATTTGTTTTTGGTTAAAGGGTATCTATGGATGGCTGGGTTTGGGCTTGTCCCCAGTTTGGGCATTCCGGGGGTTGAAAACTTTTGTTAAAAACTGGGGGATTTTGTTTTTGAGTTGTGTTTATCCTGGGGTCTTTTTTTGCTTGCGTCTCTCGAAGGGGTTCATATTTTCAATAATAAGTTGGAGGGGTGCTTTATTTGGGTATCTGGATCGTTTTGGGCATACCTGAGGACTACTTGGTTAAGGGGGAATCCGGGGGGGAGGGGGGGAGGTTTGGGGTGGTGGGAGCCCTGTTTGTTGTTATTTGTTGTGGTGTGGCCTTGGGGTTTGGGGGTGAGTTTGGGGTGGTTTTCTGGGCCGGGTCCCCCTGACTACCCTTGTTTAATTTGTTGATTTTTCCCGGGGTTGTTTTTTGCTGGGGCCCTTTGGTTTTGTTTCCCCTTTGATTGGGGCCTCTTTAAAACTACAGGAATTGTTTTAGTTAAGGAAAAAGTTGTAGTTTACAAAGCTTAAAGGGGTTTCCCTTTGTTCGGCTGGAGGGGGGGGGTGTTTCTTAGGTTAGTTTGCATTTTTTTCCTTTGATTTTCTATTTTTTGATTTTTAGGTTTTTTAAATGTTTTGGGAATTTTTGGTATTCTGGGTGCTTTCTACGTTGGGTTAGTGCAGTTTTGCTTTTAAATAGGGGGGCTCATAGGAGCATTGGGAGTCTGGTTTGGTTTGGGGAAAAGTACGGAGCCTTTGGAAAATGCTGCCGCTGCCGCTTGGGTATCTTTATTGAGGAAAAGTTTTTTGCCACACGTGGCTTTCATCAGTCCCAAAACGAAAAGGGGAAACTTGAAGAAAAAGGAGGAGAATGAGGTAATCAGTCCCCCAACCTTGAGTCGATTTTGTTCAGTCCATCATCTTGAATAGAATTCGGATATCAGCGGGAAAAAAAGCAGTTTTTAAACCGTTTTTGGCAGGAGAGGTTGGCAACAGTCATTGGTGTGTCAAAATTGTTTCAATGTGGAAGTAGGGCCCCCTGGTTTTTCCCAAATTTCTCCTTCGTATTGGGGGCTGAAAGACCACTGTGTGGGCGAAAAAGTTTTTCCCCCAAAAATTTAAAATCCCAAGAGTTGTTTTTGTGTCTAATTTTCAAAAATGTCGGGGTTTTCCCGAACCAATTTATTACAAAAACGACCTCTAAACCCAAAACACCCCGGGTTTTAAATCCCCTTTCCCCCTGACCCAATCAAACCGCCCTCCCCCTATATATTTTTCCGTCTCTTTTTAAAGCTACCAAGGGGCCCAGGGCCCCTTTCCCCCCCACGGGAAGACTGTTTCCCCGCAGCGACCCTTGGGGCCCACACAATTTAGGCAGGGCCCCCAACAAATAGTTCACACCGCTCCGGCCCAGCAGCAACCCCGGGCAAGCAATTCCCCCCCAAAAAACTGGGGAGCAGCCCCCCGGGGCCCCCACACACAACCCAAAGGGGAACAGCAAAAAACCCGCCCTTTTGCAATTCTGACTCCCCAAAAACCCCTGGTGACACTCCCCGCCACCAGCAACCTTTTCCCCACATTTTATCAGCGGTAACCCATGGCCCATAAAAGCGCCTTTTCCAGATAGCTCAATAATCCAGGGTTCGAGTAAAATTTTTCCCCAGGCTGGCCCTGTTCAGGCTTGTTGGTGTTTGCCGGTCCCTAGGCTGTTGTGCTGGCAACCCAAAGGGGCCCACTTTTTATCACAGCCTTGTTGATCCCCAAAACTTAGAGGTGGGGACATGGCCCGTTTTTCCCCTTGACGACCCCCAACACTTTTTCCCAGCAGTGTTTTTTGTTTTCCTCGTGGAAAAGTGTTTGTCTGGGACCACCCTTGTTGATCGTGTTTTTCTTACTTTGCCAATGACACCCCCCCCTTTTATTGGGGTTTTTTACTTTTTCATATCTTTTCACTCCAGTATGTTCTGTCAAAGTTTCAGAAATTTTGGGCCAGACCACCCCCAAAACACCTCCCCTGCATCTCTCTCCCTCTGCTCCGGGGTATACGGGAAAATTTTGGACCCCTAAGGCTTTTCCCAGTTTTTTTAAAAAGCATTTTGGCTCAGTGCAGGCAAAATGCTCTGTGTTCCAAACTTGATATTCTCCTTTTCTTTTAAAAGAGGCGTCAATTTAAAGAAAAAGTGATATAAAAAAATGAACCCTGCTACTAAATTTTTCCCTTTTTTTGAAAGATTTTTGAACCCCTTCATTTTTCCGACTTTTTATTGCCTCACCCAAAAACATAATTAACGATTGCAAACAAAACCCTTTCCCCCGGGGTTTAGGGTTTAACCCCCAGTCAGAGAGTCGTAAAAAACCAGGGCCAAAGTTTTAGCCACTGGGCAGCCCGGCTACAATAAGATTCATCCATCGTCTTCCTTGTTACTGCTTTCCCGCCCACTTTCTGTTTCGAATGAAAAAGCCTACTGGGGGAGGCGAAAAAATTTCGGAATAAAGGTTTCTTAACTGTTTTTCCTTTGTGAGTGATTATGTCGGAGGATCTCACCTTTTAAGGACCCCTAAAATTGTATCAATTTGTTTTTTTGCCCAGAAAAATGACAGGATGGAAATGAGAAAATTCAAAAAATGGGAGGCCAAACCCCAAAGATGACACTCTTCAGGTTTACTTGTTCTATCTAGGCTGGAAAATTGCTGCACTTAACAGCACCTTTAAAAGGGAAAGGGGAAAATTTTCCCCAACCCAGAAAATGTAAAAGAGAACTTTCCCCGGCGGGGATTAAAGGAGATAAAAAACCTCAATTATGGGGAAACGCTTGAGGTTTTCTAAACCCGTTTCCCCGGGGAACCGGCAGGAGGGAGAGTCCCTGATTATATTCACCTGGAAAATCCTTTGGGGGACTAGTACCCAACTTTCACCGAAAAAAACAATCACTACGAAAGCAAAAGCTTGGCAGCGATTTCCCATCCCCCCAATTTTAAAAAACAGGGGTGTTCCCAGGGCCCTTTTTAAAAGACCCTCAAAGTGTAAGGGGCCCCGGGTGTTCAACTGCCTCCCAAAAACATTTAAAGGGGGGTTACAACGGAAACCCCGGCAGTTTCAAGCTGGCACTGGCAAGCATAAAGTCAGTTCCCCCCGATCAGCAGGGCTGTGGCTCGTACGTTGGTTTGGTGCAGCCAGCAGCAACGCCTGGTTGATTTAGGCCCCTGGGTCCCAGGAAGGCCCGGGCACAGACCGGGCCGCGGGGGCGTTGACCCCGGAAAAAACTCTCCAGGTTTAAACTCCCGGTTTTGTGTTTACTACCCAAACCCCGCGGTTTTTTTTTCCCTTTTTTTTTGTCACTCTGTCAGGCCCCCTCCAAAAACAAAAAATTTTTTGGGTACAGGAAAATTAAAAACCAAACCTTTGGGCAATTTTTTTTGTGAGATTTGGGTTTGGGGTTGAGAGGGGGCGTGACCTCTCAGTGGCTAATTCTCTTACCACTACCCCTGCAAAAACCCCTCCTTCCCACAGTATATGTCTCCACTTTTTTCACTTGATCTTCAGATTTTTTCAGGGCTTTGGAACGTTAAAATCTCCCCCAGGTGTTTGGGGCTGATTCCCCGGTTGTTTGGGGGGGGGGCCTAAGGTTTTTCCTCCGGTTCTTTTCCAATAGGTTTTTTTATACACTTTGGAAGGTTTTGCTTTGGCACCCTGTCACCCAAAAAAACAAGATTTTTTTTCAGAAAGGAAAATCCCTGGGCGTTTTGGCCCCTTTACGAACTCTTGTCAAGTCCCCCCCAAAAACCGCGGGGTTCAAACCCCGTCGTGTATGGATTTAAATTTTCCCTTTTCTGTGCTTTGAAAGGTCCCTGAAAATTTTTTAACCCCCCGATATTTTCACATGTTTTTTTTTCGTTCCCATTTGATGAAACTTTTAATCTTTCCGTATTTTAAAGTAGTTTAGAAATTTGTCAAATTAAATTTAAAAATTATGTTTTTCCTCCTGCCCACTAGAAAAATTTTTTTATAATCTTTTTTGAAATATTTTTTGTGCCATAAACCCCGGTGATTTTTATGTTTATTTTTTGGTTTTTATTGCAAAAAAGACGATAAACAACTGGGGGGTTTTTTTTTATTAAGTCAGCTATAAGGATACGGAAAAAAGTTTTAAAAAAGTGCCAGGCTGGGCCCCCTTGGGGGGACTGAAATTTTTTAATTTTTCTTTAAATTCCCCTGGGGTTTTTTTACATTTTTAGTTCTGTTTGTCAGAAAATTTAAAAAAAAACCCTTTTACCTTCTTTCCCCTTTTCCCCTTATCGCCCACCCAAAGTGCAGTTAATCAATTATCACAAATTTTTTCAAAAAACCTTTGTGTATTCTTGTAGATCATAGGGTTTGGTTTTTTTTCTTAAAAAATCTGTTAAATTCCCGTCCCTTAAAGGGTTTTAGTAATAATGACGAATTGGGCCGACAAAATTTTTAGGTAAAAGTTTCGATGCAAATAAAGTGGCACCCTTTTTGTGGCAAAGTTCGCTTCCAGGAGCTTTTTTCAAGCTGGCAAAGGCCCCTTTACAAAAAATCTAGAGAAACACTACCACAAAAAAATGTCACATTTTTTTGCTTCCCGTGTGCATTTACTTTTACATAATGGTTTCAGTTTGCCCGTGGGCAAACATGATCTTCCTGATCTAAATCCCCCATTGGGGGCATTAGTTAAATGTGGGTTTTGGCCCTTTTTCCAAAAAAGTTTTTAATTTTTATTTTCTCATCACCCTGCAAAGACTTTTTTTAAATGCTTTACTGCCCCCCTTTGTTGCAAAAAGAGCCCGTGGGCCTTATCTTTTTTGGCCCCTGGGATTTCGTCTATACCTAACTGTTCCTTCCAGAGAATACCCAAATGCTGATGCTAAAAAGGCCCTTTTTCCCAAATTTGTCATTAAAAAAAAAAGGAATTCCCGGATCTGGTTCAGGTGCTTCAAAGTGGCAAGTTTTTTTTTCCCGACTTTTGGGACTATTGTTTTACAGAACAAAAAGAAACAATACCGCAGTGAACACACAAAATAACCCGCACCTTTTTGGGGGTTTGAGTCCCCTGGGTTTATTTTGTGTGATGTTTAAAAAGTGTTTTTGTCAAGTTATTTTGTTGAGTGGCCTTGGATTTAATTAAAAAATGCCCCCCTTTCCCTTCTCCATCTTGCTTTCATTTAGGGGGGGTTCCCCGGGAAGTGGATCTTACTGCCTTGGGGGCATCAAAAAAAAAAAAAGTTACAATTTATTTGGGTATGTCACACTCAATTTCGGTGCCTCCCCCAGCCAGTTTAAACCGGGGGTTTCTAAGGGTTTTAAAGATCGATTTTGGGGAACCCCTTATTAAATTTAGTACCTTGGTTCATTGACCAATCTCAGTTTAAAACCCTTTAATGTTAGTGTTGAGGAAGTGAGAGCAGGCCTTTAGAAGTTCCCGAGACTGAGTGTTTCCCCCCTTCCAACCCCCTTCCTTTTGCTTCTCCCTTTTCCCTTTTAATGCCCCTTTATTCCCCCTACCCTTTCTTTCCCCTTCCCAAATTCCCGGTTCACAAAAAAACACTGCAGGGAGTACAGTTGTCAAAGGCACTTGTCGACAGGGGGCACTTTTTCCTGTCTTGTGTTTGGGGTTGGGGGAGTTGGGGTTGTGTCTGTGGACTATCTAATTGTGGTTTCAGGGGTTTTAGTTCAAAAGCTCCCTGGCTGGGTTTGTTGGGGGGTGTTGTGTGTGTGTGCATGCCCCCGCGCGCACCCCACTCACCAAACTGTGCTTGAGGGTCTGAGTCTAAACTCCCCGGCCCCAAATGATTTTTCAGCTAAAGGCCCTTTTAAAGTGGGGATTTTTTAAAAGGAGATTTTTAAAAAAAATTTTTTTTCCGATAAATTAAAAATCTTTTTTTAACCCGATTAAAAAGGTTACAAACTTCGGAAAATTTAAACAGAGTAACCAGATCATGGAAGCGGGACCTGGGGCCTGATTCCCGGGAAAAGGGAAAAAAGTGGGGAAAAAATCATAGAGGTTTTGCACAATAATTGAGAGCCCGTTTAGTTAAATTTAATTTTTTTAATTTTTGCACCCCCTATCAAAACCCGTGGGCGGTAGTCAAAGGATTATAGAGGTACATAATTGGTCCCGGGACTGGGGCTCCAAAGTTTTGATAGCTTAGCAAGTTTTCGAGGTAATGAATCACAATTTACAAAAGGGAATGAAAAATCCAGGTAGATTTGGTCCCCAAATTACAAAAATTTCAAAGGTAATTTTTTAAAAATTTCAGGGTAGTAATGGGTCCGGGACCCGGGGCCCCCAAAATTTTGATAAAACTGAACTAGGTTTCAAAGGTTTAAAGAGCTCACAAGTTTCAAAGGTAAGGAAAATTTGTAAGAATGGTTACTTACGTTTTACATGGTTTCATTTATGAAAAAATTTAATTTTTTTGTGCCCCGCCAATTTAGCACTAAAATTTACAAGTCAATTGGGTTTTTGGGGGGCTTTTTAAGAAACCCCGTTACTGATTTTTTTTTGCATCCTTCGGCGTGAGTGGGGGGGATTTCTTTCCAAAAAAAACTGGAAAAGGCGCCCTCCCTTGTTTGGGTCCAAAACCTGAATTTTTTAACCCTGTCAGGTGCTTAAATTTACCTTAAATTTTTTAGGGTTCCTAATTTTTAAAACAGTAAAACAAAAAAACAGAAAGGGGAAAAAGGGGGCTATTGCCCGATCAACCAGATTTTGATGGAATTGTGGGCCTTGCGGGATGCCCAGCAGCAGCGCCCGGTTGACCAAATTTAAAAACGCCCCGACAAGCCCGGCCCTGGGGCCGGGCCTTGCGGAGTAGGAAACCCTACTAAGAAGCAAGCTAAGGTTTTACAAAGGGTTTATGCAGGAAGATCAAAGTGGGCACCCAAAGACAACACCTTTGCAAGCCCTTTAAAAATTTTTGTTGTTTTTTTTGTGTGTGTTGTGTGTTTTGTGGTTTTGTGTGTTTTGTTTTGTGTGTGTGTGTGGGTGTGTGCTTGTGTGTGTGTGTGTGTGTGTGTGTGTTTTACTCATCTAGCCCGGGGTTGCCCGGGGTTTGAGTCACAGCTCCTGGCCCTGCCTCTTCGCTGGCCACTACCAGGGTTTATTTCCGGCTCCAAAAGCTTTATCCTACCTCTTCTTAAAACTATGTTTAGATCCTACCGACCTTTCCTTTTTTCCCAAAACTATTCCCACTTCCCCACAACTTTTGTGGGCTGAAAAAAATACTTTTTAAAATTTCCCCGTGATTCATCTGTGTCTTTAATTCCAACTGTGACCCCTTTTTGCTGTGGTTTCTCTGGAATTTTCCCGTCTCGTTCCCCCTTTTGTGTGTGTGTCTTAAATTTTGTTTTTAATTTAAAAACTCGTAAATTTCGAAGAAAAAAAAAAAATAATTTATTTTTCCTTTTTTAACTTATTCGCTATCGAAAACTTTGCGGCCCCGTTTTGGACTAAATTTTGTACCCCCTTTTTAAAACTTTTTTACAGCCGCCCACACGGGTTTTTGGGTTTTAATAAAAAAATATTTTAAATAAATTTTGCCCAAGAACAAAAATTGATTTTTTTCGGAATTTTTTTACCCAGGGGGGTTAGCAACCCAGGAAACCTAAGGAAAGTCAGTGTGTCTTCAAAGGGCTGTATTTATTCCCCTGGGGGCCCTTTGGCTTGTTCCCGGGTTGGATTATCAGTCGACCCTAGGGTTTTTGGGGGGAAGGGGGGGGGACTTTGGGCCTGCCCTTTCATGGGCCAGTAGGGGCCCGTTGCAGGGTTTCCCTTTTTTCTTTTTTCTACCCCGGCCCCGGGGAATTTAACCATGGACCCCTCAGTGGGGTGAGGCGAGAGGGGTTGCCCCCAAGCGAAGGAAAAAAAAAAAAAGGAAATTTTCCCTTGGGAAAGTCCACTGCCCCCCGGCGTCTAAAGGCGAATCTCTAATGGAATGAACTTTCCCGGGGTCCCTTAGCTAAGGTTTTCTGCCCCGTTTCACTACCCGTTTTTGAAGAAATTGCAAATGTTAAAATTTGCCAGGGAATTTATTGCCATCCCGCGCATAAGTATTTTAAAGCGGTTTAAAAATTTTTTAAAATTTCGAGAAATTGTTTAAATGTTCAAAAAGGTCCCTTTTTTGTTATTTCCCTGGAGGTTTTATTACTAACCCTTTCCCGGAAAAAAAAAACCCCGACTTTGTCTATCGTTTAAAAGTAAAAAAAAAAATTTAAGGTGTATTCTCAGGTGCTAAAGTTATTTAAATTCATATTTTCCATTTTAAATCCCAAAATCATTTATTTGATTACCCTTTATTGTTCACCCAACTTAAAATTAGTCCCTTTTTTTATTATAAATTTTTTATTATAATTCTTAAATTTAAAAAATAATTTCCCTTTTAAAATTTCTAAAAATTTAAATATCAATTTTTTAAATTTAAATTTTTTATCATCAAATTTTTTTGGGTTTACCCCAAAAATTTTTTTAGTCCCTTTTTTTATTTCTCCTTTATTTTTGCTTTAAAAAATACCTTTTTGCCTTATTTTTTTTAAAATTTTTTAAAAAAATTAAAGGGGCTATTTTTTTT